>CM064522.1:3539459-3578079 GCA_032716605.1 Paralithodes platypus | reverse complement strand
GAGAGAGATCATTTCCATAGATACATTGACCACACAAAATAAAAACTCTGGGTCTGGAATAATTGGTGAGAGGCAAAGATACACTTATGAGCTCCGTCAATACAACATACTTTAGACTTCATCCGCAAAGCTGGAACGGATGAAGTAGTATTTAGTGTGCCAATGTCGCTACTTTCCCGCTAGATCTAGAGGTATTTACTTCGATCTAGAGGCCAATGTTTACATTTTGCGACACGTATTCTTTGTGGTATTATGGAGATTTGAGCCATTTTAGAGCGATATTCTAGAGATTTTGGCATTATTCTAGCGATTTTCGGCATTCATTTACTATCATGTACTATTAATTTACAGTTGATTGTACAGGCTCTCAGCCTATGCCCGAGAGGGAGTAGTTGGAAAATAGAAAACAAAAAACAAATTATCTAGCGGACTTTATTTGGTAACCCTATTCCTTCAGATTGAAAGAGTGATATAGCTAAATTCAAGGTACATTGGAGTCAAAATGACTGGACACCAGGCATTTGAAGGAGTATTCGAGTTTCTTCCATTTCGTTTGGAGTAGGTAATGTTAAAATGATTGTAAAAAGGGGGGGGGGGGGTGACGGTTTTCATTTTGGGGTAAGAAAATTGAAGAGATGCAGGTGGGAATACAATGATAAGCTGGTGTTGCACACTCTCCGTAAGAGAGGTGTCCACTAAGATAGATCTGAAGATATTGCTTATTGTAATGCCTTGCTAGCCTTAGTCGGCAACCCATCTAGGGGAGACAACCTTATAAAGTAATCCTGCGGCGGAATAGGGACGTTTAATCAGGTTTCTCCCCCTTTGGTCGTGGACAACCTGTCTCTAGTGCGTGGGAATAAACCGCTAGACATTTACCCAAATATCCGTACTGCATTACACATAAGGGACAGCGAAGCAGGTTAGTGGATGAACTATGGGGGATAGAACGGCACCACTGTAAAGCAAAATAGTGGCTGAGAAAGATACATCATAAGGCCCTCTCGGGGTCGGACGGGTCCCGTAAATTGAAGGTTCAACTCCTGTGGGGTCAAGGTCCACCAGATTCAGTAAAACACTGGCATAAGGGTTGTGTTTCCCCTCTTAACAGGGGATTGGTCCACATTGGGGGCCTTTCTGTGGTCTACGTGGAACGCGGGGGCCACCCTCATTAAGGGGGGAGTAAGGCCGTCCTGCAGTAGATCAGATAGATAAGGATGAGATAAAATATTCCTACATATTTGTATGTGTTTACCTGTTTTTTCTTTCTATTCGGTACTGTAATAGTGATATGAAATGGATACAGACGATCAGTATTACTTGGCATCTGATATTATATCTAATAGATGCAGCAGTTTAAATGTAGTCTCGTCCGTGCATCAAACGGGCGAGGGGGTGTAACGAAAGAGGAGAGGTCTATTTAGAATATCTCGACAAGTAAATGAAGTACCTAGAAATACCTCCTTGCGAAACAGTCCTCAGGGACTAAAGCTAACAAAACACATATGCCCAGACTTGGCCTCTCCCAAGACCGGGGCTATAGTTCCTCCCTCCCTACAACCAGGTGAAAAGGAGAAAAGTTCACCAGACAAGTTTCCTGTGTGGACGACTAAGAGGATCCAACCTGGGGGGGGGGGGGGTGGGGGAGTGGGAAAAAACACACAAACAATGAGTCGACGAGCAGGCAGTAGAGGCACAAACAAGTGACAGGAAAAAGGAGGGGGGGGGTGGAGAAGCTACTCCCCTGCATGCGATGTAGGAGACGTATTATATATAACTGTATATGATAGATATATATATTATTATATATATATATTATATATATATATATATATATCAGTATTATATATAAACACAGAAGAAAAGATTATAGATTCATATAATATCTACATTATGCATAAATGGTGGTGTAGGAAATTGGAACGACACTATTTTGTTTAATAAAAACCTTATTATAAATCTACTAAATCCAATTGGAGTGACCAAAGATATATAATTTATTATTTTGTATTTCACTCCAACACCAAACACCTCCAATTAAATTAATTAAAGCATGTTATCCACCGGAATTCAAACAATTAGTAACTTGGGGAAGAGATAACAAGATTATATAGAAATAGATATCCTATACAAGCAATTATTGTCGGCAAATGCATTAATCACGATTCATATTGGCATCATGTGCTTGACGGCTGGAAGTCATATGAATTTCACCCTGCCAATCAAATATGCAGGGCTAGAAAATATTTGCATAAAGAATATATATATACAGTATATATATATATTATATACTGTATGTATATACTGTCTCTATATATATATATATATATATATATATATATATATATATATATATATATATATATATATATATATATATATATAGATAGATAGATAGATAGATAAGAACCCATAACTAATATTATAAGGGAACAGCTGGTAGACAAACTGGAACGAGTTCAAGTAGAGTTGTCAAAATGATACCTAGTCTAAAGGACAAACCATACGAGTAATATATTAGAGAATTAAATCTATTTCGTTTTACCCATTGCAGATTAAGAAGTGATCCAATTCAAGTTTTCAAAAATCATCAAAAGCATCGACAACATTATAATATGTATTAAATATTTCATGATCGATCAGTCAAAATGCACGTGGGGAAATTATTGCAAAACCATTGGTAAATCTTTTGCTACACATGAATCTAACAATGTCTTCGGCAATTAAGGGGAGGCAGACCGTTTTTCTGGACCCCCTTCTCCTTAATCTTTCGCCCCACTAGCTTTGAGATTATAAGACGTTCGGGCCATTAGTTTGGCGATTTTAGCACCTTTCGCCCCATTTCGTTGTAAATGTTAAGACCTTTCGTGCCATTTAGGTGTCGATTATTTCCTGGCGAGCGATAGCTAGCCTGCCATTGTAAGAGGAACCGGCCTTCGGCCGGGAAATTTTTCTACCGAAAAATGTACAAATATATCTTGAAGGGGGGGTCTAGGGTTTTTTTTTCTAAGCTTGATGGAGGTCTAGGGAGGAAACTAAAAAAATATATGAATACATGAATTAATAGACCAAACAAACGGTCAGTCTCTCCTTAATTGTCAACTTGTGGAATGGTCTTCCTCGAGATGCTATACTGTAGAATGCAGCACGGTTAATTTATTCACATATCGCCTAGAAAAACACCTTGTCATAAATCCGCTACTTACTTTATTGTAAACGAATAACTTTTAATTTTCTCAGCTACATCAAGGATCCCTGGGTTTAGAAATATATAACTAAGATGATACTCTTCTTCCCCAGACGCACGAAGGATCACTAATAGCTGTGTTATGCTACTAACCTAAATCGTCCCCTAATAACATCTCCTAACCCTGCCGTGGAAAATGGTTCCAGGGCAGTACTTACCTTTCAAATTGTCCCTTACCCACTCTAAACCACTGTTGAAAGCTCTAAGCAGTAGTGATTTAGAGGGCAAGCAAACTCGAAGATATGTTGTTGCTTGACTTCATGTATACTCCTCTTTACTCCACCATTTTTCTAATCACCATTTGTTGTTGCTTGACTTCATGTATACTCCTTTACTCCACCATTTTTCTAATCACCATATGTTGTTGCTTGACTTCATGTATACTCCTTTACTCCACCATTTTTCTAATCACCATTTGTTCACCATTATTCCCACCCTTTCCTCCACAGTTCCTTGCACCCCTCACCAATTCACTCCCCTCTACACCCCTCTAAAACCCCTCACAAATATTTTCACCTACCCCTCCACAATTCCCAGCTCCCCCTCACCAACACACTTCCCTCTTCAGCCCTTTCATCATTATTCTCATCACCGACTCCACAGTTTCTAGCACCTCTCACCAACACACTCTCCCCTCCTCCTCTCTCACCACCCCCTCTACTCCCTCTAAAAGCCCCCTCACCACCCACTCCACCTCCTAAGTCCCCTCTCACCACCCCCTCCACCCCTGTAAATCCCTTCTCACTACCCCGACCTCCACAATATCTAGCAGGCCCTGACCAACACACACCCCTCTCCACCCCCTCCACCCCTCTAAAACCCCTCTCTCCACCCCTCTAAGATTCACTCAACCCCTCTAAAACCTCTCTCACCACCCCCACCTCCATAATTTATAGCACCCCTCACCAACACACTTTCCCCTCCTCCCCTCTCACCCCCCTCCACTCGCTCTAAAATCCCTCTCACCACCGCCTTCATTCCCTCTAGAACCCCTGTCACCACCCCCACCTCCAGTTTCTAGCACCCCCTGACCACCTGACCAAAACACCGACTTGTCCACCCCCATAAAACCCCTCTTACGACCCCCCCCCCCCCCTCTTTGAGATGGATGTCTGTGTGTATCTCGTGCTGGGCATTTGATTTACCGCCCAGATACTCTGCTTCGAATCTGACCCCGATCTCTCGCTCTGCTTACGTGAGAGGGAGAGAGAGACAGGGTGTGTGTGTGTGTGTGTGTGTGTGTGTGTGTGTGTCAGTGACTGTTTAATACTTATATTCTATTAATCGGTCGGTCTCTGTCGATTTTTTATTTCATTGCCTCGTTAATATTTACATTTCTCTCTCTCTCTCTCTCTCTCTCTCTCTCTCGTGTGTGTGTGTGTGTGACAACATGGTTTCACGTCAGTTCATTGCTTTTCTCTAGCTTAGCTTATATCGTGTGAAATTGAATTGACCGAATAATAAATACAGTATACCGAATAATAAATACAGTATACCGAATAATAAATACAGTATGCCGAATATCTTCCTCAAAAATATGTAATCAAACATTTCTCTATTTAGACCAGACGTCCTTATGGCCTTCCGACCTCTAACATGATCAATGACCCAAGTAGAGTATAATGTTTTTAGGCTAGTGGTCACTTCTATTTGTTTTTGTTGTGAAGACTAGATCGCTTGTCTAGCCTGCTTTTTATCTGATTGTGAAATGATGGATGGTATATCGAAAACAAATGTTTCTGATCTTAGAAGATGCCCAGTTGCAATTATTAGATATTGGGATAAATTGCAGTATCCTTTTACGTTATTATTAAGCTTCTTACATTGCCAAGTCATTGACAGTTTTACAATTTCCTATATATTTTATGGATATTTAATGTTTATATTATTTTTATTATTATTATTATTATTATTATTATTATTATTATTATTTGTAGTAGTAGTATTGTTATTGTTGTTATTATTATTATTATTATTATTGATGGTTTTGTGGTAAGAAACGCTTGGCCCAATCTGTGGCGAGGATTAGCAGAGAAGGAAAGTTTGGTGGATTTGGGGCCGCTCAACATTTGCCCCAAGAGAAACGGTGAGATACATTAAGGCGGGTCACCTGCTGTTTTTCTCTTTCTCTCCTTTTCTCTCTTTCCCTGGCTCGTATCCATTCGGCTCCATTCAGCCAACTGTTTTAAGACGTTTATCCCCATCCAGGTGTCGATTTCTTTCTGGCGAGCATAAGCGAACCAGCATTGTATGGAAAAATCCGGCTTCGCCGGAGAATTTTTTCTATCAAAAAATTTACAAATTTAACTAAAACACGACTAGATTAATCGAGCTAACATTTCTACCATTTGGGAAAAGTCAGTCAAGGAATATATGTGGAAATTTACAGCCAATTTGCTCTAGCCCGTTTTAAGTTACAGAGGATAGATGTCATGATTTCTCGCCTACTTACAGCGAATAGACTATAGCATATACAGAGCAGCGGTACCAGTCTTCTCTTACAAGAATATAGGTCCGTCACATTTTGCCCTAGTTCCCCTGCAGTACCCAAGAGCCTGGACGCCCATGGCCCACCTGCACCAAGCGTCCCAAAAGCTACATTCAGCGACCGAGTGCACGACAGCAGAGGGATAACTTAGCATCTCCCCGCACACTCCATATATTCCTGTTTTTTCCAACTTAAAGGGGTAGTGGTTGTTTGTTTTGTCTATTAATTCATTTATTAATTTTGTTTTTAATTTCCGTGCTAGACCACCCTCAAACTTAGAAAAACACCCCCTAGACCCCCATTCAAAATAAATTTGTAAATTTTTCGGTTGAAAAACGTCCCGGCCCAAGGCCGGCTCCTCTTATATTTACAGGCTCGCTATGGCTCGCCATGACAAAATCGACACCTAAATTGCAAGATAGGTCTTAAAATTGATAACAAAATGGAGCTAAAGATGTTAACATTGCCAAACTAATGGGCCGAACACCATAAAATGTCAAAACTAATGGGTCTACACACGAGGGAGAAAGGTGTCCAGAAAACGACCCATCTCCCCTTAACCATCTTCAGCGCCTCGACCACTTCCGCCCTTCTTATCTCCTCTTCTCCCCTTCCATGTCTCCTTCTTCTTCCTGTCATTCCTCACACCCACTTATTATCGCAGAGAGAGAGAGAGAGAGAGAGAGAGAGAGAGAGAGAGAGAGAGAGGGGGGGTGGGGGAGAGAAGACGGAGGGACGGACGGAAGAAAGAATGAAACAAAGAAAGAATAGTGAGAGTTCAAGAGAAAGTGAGAGCGATAGAGAAAGCAAGCGGCAGAGAGAGAGCAAGAAACAGACAGAACGAGAGACAGAGAGAACGAGAGATAGAAAGAGAGAGAGAGAGAGAGTGCGAGAGCTAAAGAGAGAGAGGGGGGAGGGGCTGGGGATGGAGTGGGAAGGCGAGAGACAGAGAGAGAGACCGAGCGGCCAGAGGAATGAAAACATTTACTGAGAACTTGAGTATAGGAAACCAATACCACACTCTGGGGCGGTGAGTTACACGTCTCCTTTACATGTTGGGCGGCCGCCATGCTCCACTCCTTCCCCTGGCGCTCTAGATGACACACTGATGGCACTGGTTGGTATTCTTGGTATTCTGATGGGTACTTTTGGTATTCTGATGGGTACTTTTGGTATTCTGATGGGTACTCTTGGTATTCTGATGCGTACTTTTGGTATTCTGATGGGTACTCTTGGTATTCTGATGGGTATTCTTGGCATTCTGATAGGTACTTTTGATATTCTGATTGGCATTCTTGGTATTTTGATGGGCACTTTTGTTATTCTGATTGGCAATTTTGGTATTCTGATTGGCACTTTTGATATTCTGATTGACACTTTTGGTAATCTTATTGACACTCATGGGAACACGCTGATTGATTTGATTTGATTTGATTGAGAAAGCATAAGTACATGAGAATACTCTGATTGACACTGGTAACTGGTGCGGATCCAGACGGGGGAGGGGGGGGGGGGGGTCCAGAACATAATGTTAAACAAATGTCCAGAGCCCCTTGGCTGAAGAGGCTCGCTTTGTTCTTCTATGTTATCAGTTTCATGTTCTCCAGTTCCCACTTCTATTTCTCTTACATTTGTCCACTTCCTCCTCCTATTCCTTCCTCTTCTTCTGTCCAAATATTTTCCCTTCTGTAGTCTTGTATTTCCTGTGGCTTTTATGTTTTGTTTTTAATGTCTTCGCATTCTTGATTACATTCTTCTAATTCTACCTCTTCTTCTTCCTTTACCTCCTATGCTGTTCTAATTATCTTTTGTCTTCCTCCACCTCTTTTTTTCTTTTGCCTCCGCCTCTTCATTTTCCCTTCTTCTTCTTCTTCTCCTTTCTTGTGGATCCGCTTTAATGTCAGGGTGTATATCCCATTTTATATCTTCCGGCCCCTTCCCAATTTTTACTTTTTTTTGTCTAGGGGTCGCCGACTCGAGACAGAGCCCGACCAGGGAGAACACAACACAACATAAAACAATGAACACACAAAAACAAAACACAAATCTACACGCATCCATTACTAATACAACTTTTATCATCCTTCTTCTTCTTTGTCTTATAAATGTTTCAATGCTTCCATGTTTTCTATTTTTGTCCATGTCTATTGTCTTATAATTCGTCCTCTACTTTCTTCTAATTATTAATTTGTTCATACCGCTTCTTCTTCCTCTACCTCTCCTCCTTGAATCTCATATTTTCTTTCTTGCTTTGTATTTCCCTCTCCTCCGCCTCCGTCTTTGTATTTCCCTCTCCTCCGTCTCCGTCTTTGTATTTCCCTCTCCTCCGTCTCCGTCTCCGTCTTCTCCTCCGTCTCCGTCTTTGTATTTCCCTCTCCTCCGTCTCCGTCTCCGTCTTCTCCTCCATCTCCGTCTTTGTATTTCCCTCTCCTCCGTCTCCGTCTTTGTATTTCCCTCTCCTCCGTCTCCGTCTCCGTCTTCTCCTCCGTCTCCGTCTTTGTATTTCCCTCTCCTCCGTCTCCGTCTTTCCCTCTCCTCCGTCTCCGTCTTTGTATTTTCCTCTCCTCCGTCTCCGTCTTTGTATTTCCCTCTCCTCCGTCTCCGTCTTTCCCTCTCCTCCGTCTCCGTCTTTGTATTTCCCTCTCCTCCGTCTCCGTCTTTGTATTTCCCTCTCCTCCGTCTCCGTCTTTGTATTTCCCTCTCCTCCGTCTCCGTCTTTGTATTTCCCTCTCCTCCGTCTCCGTCTTTGTATTTCCCTCTCCTCCGTCTCCGTCTTTGTATTTCCCTCTCCTCCGTCTCCGTCTTTGTATTTCCCTCTCCTCCGTCTCCGTCTTTGTATTTCCCTCTCCTCCGTCTCCGTCTTTGTATTTCCCTCTCCTCCGTCTCCGTCTTTGTATTTCCCTCTCCTCCGTCTCCGTCTTTGTATTTCCCTCTCCTCCGTCTCCGTCTTTGTATTTCCCTCTCCTCCGTCTCCGTCTTTGTATTTCCCTCTCCTCCATCTCCGTCTTTGTATTTCCCTCTCCTCCGTCTCCGTCTTTGTATTTCCCTCTCCTCCGTCTCCGTCTCCGTCTTCTCCTCCGTCTCCGTCTTTGTATTTCCCTCTCCTCCGTCTCCGTCTTTCCCTCTCCTCCGTCTCCGTCTTTGTATTTCCCTCTCCTCCGTCTCCGTCTTTGTATTTCCCTCTCCTCCGTCTCCGTCTTTGTATTTCCCTCTCCTCCGTCTCCGTCTTTGTATTTCCCTCTCCTCCGTCTCCGTCTTTGTATTTCCCTCTCCTCCGTCTCCGTCTTTGTATTTCCCTCTCCTCCGTCTCCGTCTTTGTATTTCCCTCTCCTCCGTCTCCGTCTTTGTATTTCCCTCTCCTCTGTCTCCGTCTTTGTATTTCCCTCTCCTCTGTCTCCGTCTTTGTATTTCCCTCTCCTCCGTCTCAGTCTTCTCTCTAAATATTTGTCTTTCTCCCATGGCGGTGTCTTAAGGGGACAGCGGCTGTTTATTTGGTCTATTAATTCATTTATTCATATATTTGTTTAGTTTCCTCCCTAGACCTCCATCAAGCTTAGAAAAACACCCCTTAGAACCCCCCTTCAAGATAGATTTGTACATTTTTCGGTAGAAAAATGTCCCGGCCAAAGCCCGATTCCTCCTAAAATTACAGGCTCGCTATCGCTCGCCAGGAAAAAATCGACACCTAAATTCCACGAAGGGTCCGAATATTGACAAAGAAATGGGGTGAAAGGTCATAAAATCCCCAAACTAATGGAACCAACGTCTTAAAATCTCAAAACTAGTGGGGCTAAACATTAGGGAGAAGGGGGTCCAGGAAATTGGTCTGTCTCCCCTTACCTGTGGTGCCTCTTTAAGGGGGGTCACCGGGTTTTGTTTATCTTTCTCTCCTGTTCTCTCTTTCCCTAGCTTGTATCCATTCGGCCCCATTCAGCCAACTGTTTTAAGACGTTTATCCCCATCCAGATGTCGATTTCTTCCTGGCGAGCGATAGCGAGCCAGCATTGTATGGATAAATCCGGCTTTGCCGGAGACATTTTTCTATCGAAAAATGTAGAAATTTAGCTTGCTATCAAAACAAAAAAATATATATGCTGGCTTGCTACCGCTCGCTAGAAAAATATTGACACCTGGATGGGGGTAAACGTCTTAAAATAGTAGGCTGAATGGGGCCGAATGTATACAAGCCAAAGAGAGAGGGAGAGAAAGAGAAAAAAGCGAGGTGGGCTCCCTTAACCCATTCACTACCAGCGACGTCCTTTTCATTATATTCTGGCAATTATTAGACGATTATATTCAGGTTAGGAAGGACCTCTAACCATTAAAAGGCTACCGACTATCTTTATTAACCCCTTTAGCTACCATATATCCTTCCTAAGCATAATGAAATCGCCTAGATGTAGCTCAAATCGAATATAAAAAGACGTCGCCGGTACAGAAGGGGTTAATGTCCATGTGCTGTCCTTTTCTTTTTCTATTGCTACTACTACTACTATGTGTTTTAATTCATGGTCGTTTTCTTCTTCGTCTTCTAGCTTTGTTTTTTCCTCTTCTTTCCAAGCCTTCTAATTCTATATTTTGACTTCTGCTTCATTTACTTCTTTTACTTGTATTGCTTTTTACTTCTATTTGTTCCTCCTCCTACTAACACCTCCTTACCTTGCCACGGACATTTGTCGCAGGGCAGTCTTCCCTTTCCATTTTTCCCTTACCCACTCTAAACTACTGTTTGTACACTTGACCATCAGTGTTTTGGAGGGCAAGCAGCTTTGGGGGGGTCGCTGGACCTTTTGTTGCTTGATTTCCTTTGTACTCCTTATATTCCCTTCTCTGTTTATCCTCTAGTGCCGCTTTATTGTCCGAGTGTTTTTATTACTCTTGTTCTGCTACTAAAATATTACTACTACTACTACTACTACTACTACTAGCCAATGCATGTAACCTGTTATTATTGAACCATCAAGTAACACTGATACAATGTCGGTACGCAAAAAGACTTGAAATTTCTCCCAACTACATAATAAGAAGCAGTATGCCACTTTTAAAAACAGGTTCCTTTTATAGTTATGTACTCAAATTGATGAGGGAAGATTATAATGTGAGCATTGCGTTTGAAGAATTAGATATTATTATTTCTAGGATAAATTGGATCCAAAACCATGAAGAACGAAGAATCCCAGAGATATTATAACCAGGTAGACAGGTTTGTAATTGTTTGATATGGGCTAACATATTATGATCTATCCATGCGCAATACCATGGCTATACATGTCAAATGTTACAATGTGCGTGTAAGTAAGATACTTGCCCACGTTTATGTGATAGCATAATGACATTTTGCTGTAACTTGTAAATGCTTACACTTCTGCTGTTTAATAGTAGAACAGTATGAATTTGTGCCAGAGATGTACACTCGACCGAGAAGCGGTCTTTGCACTGGCGCTCTGAACATTCTGGAGGTGGGTCGAAGTCTTGTGGTGGTGCCTGACAGACGTGTGTTTCCCCCGATTCATTCCGTTCACACTGGATTTGTTGTGGCTCGCCGGTGTGAGGATTTGTTGTGGCTCGCCGGTGTGAGGATTTGTTGTGGCTCGCCGGTGTGAGGATTGTTTTTTGGTCGAGTGTGCCAATGAGCTTGATATTAATGCCCGCCGGATATACAGCGGGTATTATTTGTATTGTTTTTTATTATTTTTATACTCGATTTGTAAATAATTATACCACATTCTTATTACTCTATTCTGACTGATTGATTGATTGACTACTACTACTAATAATAATACTGCTACTTCTACTACTACTATTACTAATAATAATTTATATTACTACTACAACTACTTCAACTTCAACTTCAATGTTTGTCTTTGTCGTCTGTTTTTGTCTTCCTTTTCCTATTTACTTATATTTGTCTACTTCACATAATTATTATACTTTTCCAATTCCCTCCTTTATTCCTCCTCTTCATCATCTACTTCTTCAGCATTCTCTATTTTTCCACTTCTATTTCGTCTACTTTTTTCCGCCTCCTTCTCCATCTCTTTCTTCTGTCTTAATAGTGTAATCTCTCTGGTTTTCCACATTCAATTTTGTTCTTCTAATTCAACCTCTTCCTCTACCTCCTATGCTGTTCTCATGTTCTTCTTCCTCCACTTCTGTTTCTTCCTCCTCTTCCACTCCTCTCTCTTCTTCTCCTTCTCCTTATTCTGTCTAAATATTATCCCTTTCCCTCTTGTGGTTCTCTATATTAAATTGTTCACTTTCTTCTAATTCTACCTTTACCTCCTATGCGGTTCACATTATCTTCTTTCTTCTTCCTCCACCTCTTCTTCTTCTTCCACCTCCTTCTTCTTCTTCTTACTCGTCTTATTCTTCCACCTCCTCTTCCACTCCTTTCGCGTCTTCTCCTTCTCCTTCTTCTGTCTAAATATTTTCCCTCTCCCGTTCTGTCTTTCCTGTGGTTCGGCTTTAATGCCCGTGTGTTTATCCTTGGGAGAGCTCCAGCCTTTTCTTTTCTGCCTCTGCTCCTATGATCTTGTGCTATTTATGCAGTTGTTCTTCTTCACGGCCAAGATTTGGTTTGTCATTCGTATTTCGTCGTCATTTTCCTTGAGTTATCCTTTCATTCGTTCTTCATGTGTTGTAGTTTTCTTTTGCCGTACCGTTGCATGTATACATGTATTTGATATTATTATTATATATATTTTTTATTTTGATTTATTTATATAATTTTTTTTTTAGCCGATCTGAAAGGAAATGCTCTTGAAAATGCCTCTGCTGCATCATTCCTCTCGCTAAAGTATTATGTTAACCAAGTAATAGAACACTATAAACTACTTAGAGAGAGAGAGAGAGAGAGAGAGAGAGAGAGAGAGAGAGAAACAAGGTAAGAACACTAACAGCTACTTAATGAGAGAGAGAGAGAGAGAGAGAGAGAGAGAGAGAGTGACCCTACGATCTAAGCGAGGTGGTCAAGCCTTAATTCTAGTCGATATTGGAAAAACCCAAATCACACTGGAAGAAAAGGACAGCAGAAGGCTCTCTAAGCTTTGAGAGAGAGAGAGAGAGACGAGCGAGCAAGGTGAAATTTAAACGCAGCCATTACTTGAATCTTTTCCGTAATTCAAGAGGAAAAGAGATTCCCTTCGACGATTCACTGACTGCTTTTTTTGGCCTATTTATTTATTCATAAATTGACCACTTGCGAGTTTCGTTCTATAAAGGAAGTTGGAGCTGTAGACATCGATATTGCGCAGAATTGACAGCTAAAATACGGTCGTAGTACATTTATAAATACATAAAACCCAATTCAACATACCCGGTACCATTTATCCATCAGAAACCTACATAATTATTGCATGTCTGTTTAATATCGATGTTCACAGCTCCAACTTCCTTATAGCCTGAAACTCGCAAGTGGTCAATTCTTAGTTTCCTGGCTAGACATCCCTCAAACTTAGAAAAACATTCCCTAGACCCCCCCCCCCCATCATTCCCTAGACCCCCCCCCCTCCATCATTCCCTAGACACCCCATCATTCCCTAGACCCCCCATCATTCCCTAGACCCCCCCCATCATTCCCTAGACCCCCCATCATTCCCTAGACCCCCCATCATTCCATAGACCCCCCCATCATTCCATAGACCCCCCCATCATTCCCTAGACCCCCCCCATCACTCCCTAGACCCCCCCCCATCATTCCCTAGACCCCCCCCATCATTCCCTAGACCCCCCCCATCATTCCCTAGACCCCCCCCCATCATTCCCTAGACCCCCCCATCATTCTCTAGACCCCCCCATCATTCCCTAGACCCCCCCCCATCATTCCCTAGACCCCCCCCATCATTCCCTAGACCCCCCCCATCATTCCCTAGACCCCCCCCCATCATTCCCTAGACCCCCCCCCCCATCATTCCCTAGACCCCCCCCCCATCATTCCCTAGACCCCCCCCCATCATTCCCTAGACCCCCCCCCCCATCAAGATAAATTTGTACGGTATACATTTTTCGGTAGAAAAATTTCCCGGCCGAAGGCCGGTTCCTCTTACAATTACAGGCTCGCTATCACTCGCCAGGAAAAAATCGACACCTAAATGGCACGATAGGTCTTAACATTTATAACAAAATGGGACGAAAGGTCTTAAAATCGCCAAACAAATGGGCCGAACGTCGAAAAATCTCAAAACTAGTGGGGCTAAACACTAGGGAGAAGGGGGTCCAGAAAAACAAGTCTGTATCCACCGACGCCGCGGAGAAAATAAGAGGCGCATGTCGGGGTTTAAGGGAGAGGTACGGTACTGGCTTTTTATGGACCCCCTTCTCCCTCGTGTTTAGACCCATTAGTTTTGCGACTTTAAAGGGAGATTTCCATTTGAGGGACTTTTTTCTGGACCCCTTTCTCTCTCGTGTTTAGCCCCATTGCTTTTTAGATATTAAGACGCTCGCCCCCTTTAGTTTGGCGATTTTAAGAACTTTCGCCTCATTTCTGTCAATTTTAAGAACTTACGTGTCATTTAGGTGTCGATTTTTTCCTGGCGAGCGATAGCGAGCCTGTAATTTCAGAGGAACCGGCGTTCGGCCTGGACATTTGCTACCGAAAAATTTACAAATATATCTTAAAGGGTGGTCTAGGGGGTGTTTTTCTAAGCTTAATGGAGGTCTAGGGAGGAAACTAAAAAAAAATATGAATACATGAATTAATAGACCAAACAAACGGTCTGCCTCCCCTTAAGGTATCCAGGGCGGCGACCTATTGAGTTTACCTGCGTTGCTTCGTAGTTATTAGCGGAGCGGTGCGATCAGTGTTGCCAATTTACCTACTTTCCCGCTAGAATTGGAGGGATTTACTTCGATCTAGAGGCAATATTATTTTGACATCTAGCGACATGAATTCTAGCGTTTACCTGGAGATTTGAGCCATTTTAGAGCGATATTCCAGAGATTGTGACATCATTCTAGGCTTACTTTGGAGATTTGACCCATTTTAGAGCGATATTCCAGAGATTGTGACCTAATTCTAGCGATACTCTGGAGATTTAAGCCATTTTAGAGAGATATAGTAGAGATTGTGCCATTATTTAAGGGGGTGACTTGCTTTTTGTTATTTCTGTCCTTTTCTCTCTTTCTCTGGCTTTTATCCATTCGGCCCCATTCAGCCAACTATTTTAAGACGTTTATCCCCATCTAGGTGTCGATTTCTTCCTGGCGAGCGATAGCGAGCCAGCATTATATGAAGAAATCCGGCTTCGCCGAAGACATTTTTCTATCGAAAAATGTACACATTTAGCCTGCTGTCAAACACAAATAAAAAAAAATGGCTCGCTATCGCTCACCAGTAAAAAATTTACACCTGGATGGGGTTAAACGTCTTAAACCAGTAGGCTGAAAAGGGCCAAATGGATACAAGCCAGAGAAAGATTGAAAAGGACAGAACCAAAACAGGTGACCCCCCTTAAGCGATATTGGGCCTGTATTTACTATCGAGCGTACTTGATTTGGTAACCCTGGGTGCTAAACGGTAACGACGCCTGCCAGACCCTAGTGTTTTACGGCGACACGGAAGTTAATTATCAACAACAACAACAACAACAACTTCCCTGCATATGTCGCCCAAACGTACCGGGCCGCGGGCGTCTTTCATGCAACCCCGTTTAACCCTATTTAACCCTTCCGAAATCCGATGCGTATTTCTTCTCGGTTTTCTGGTTTTAGTATTATTAGTAGTAGTAGTAGCAGCAGTAGTAGTAGTAGTATTTGTATTATTATTATTATTATTATTATTATTATTTAAATTATTTTATTTTTTATTTTTTTATTTTTTTTATTTTTAATATTCCTACGACCTTATTAGTTTGATGATTAAAAGAAGCTTCATCCGATTTAGGTGTCTATATTTTCTGGGCAATCTATAGCGAAGTTGAATGGCGGGTGTGTTTGTGTGTGTGGGGGGGGGGGGGGGATTCCTAAGCTTCAAGGAGGTTTGAGCGGACGTTTTTTTATAGCTCCGGGGCCAAATTACATTATGGGGGAAGGCCGTTTGTCTGGGCCCCCTTCCTCCTCAAGTTTATCCCCATTAGTTTTAAGATATTATGACGTTTGTCCCATTAGCTTGTCGATGTTAAGACCTTTTGCCTCATTTCTTTGTCAATATTAAGACCTTTCGTACCCTTTAGGTGTCGATTGGTGTGTTCTGGCGAGCGAACACCAAACACCTCCCAATGAAATTAATGAGAGCATGTGATCCTCCCGGGATGCAAACCTGGGTTACCACATACAGATCTTAAACACTGGAACCCTTACACCATCAAGATAGAACATAAAGGATGGAATAGGATGTCAATGAGCCTTTTTATATGAACGCCTTAAATCATAATTATACTCTGTAGAGAATTAAGGGGAGACGATCGTTTTTCTGGTCCCCCTTCTTCCTCGTGTTTAGCCCCATTTGTTTTCAGATTATATGACGTTCGGCCCATTAGTTTGGCGATTTTAATACCTTTCACCCCATTCAATTGTCAATTTTAAGGCATTTCGTGCCATTTAGGTGTTGATATTTTCCTGGCGAGCGATAGCGAGCCTGGAAATTTAAGAGGAAGTCGCCTTCGGCCGGGACATTCTTCTACCGAAAAATGTACAAATTTATCTTGAAGGGGGGGTCTAGGGGGTGTTTCTAAGCTTGATGGAGGTCTAGCAAGGAAACTAAGAAACATAGGAATAAATTAATTAGTAGACCAAAAAAAAAAAAAAAAAAAATCTCCGCTTAATAAGAATATTCGATTCAGTACGAGATAGCTTCGAAAAACATTAAGGTTATTATTTACGTTTAGGAGCGTATCACCCCATATCGGTTACACATAACAACCTCGATACCGGGGCTGCGGGAACTGAGGTACAAAAGAATGACTACAAGTTCCTAATGTGTTTAGTTGGTTGCAGGTTTGACTTAAGCCGGTATCACACGCGAGCTTTTATAGTCAACATTCGATGATCAACATTTTGCTGGCAACATTTCTAGAATATTTTGCATTGATATCGGAAGCTAGACTGATAGTAGATGAATTTAGGCAACCAAAATAATATATATGTTGACCACCTAAGCTGCTAGACCAGTGTTGAGGATAAATGTTGAGGGAAACAGCGCTCGTGTGATACCGGCTTCGGGGGGGACGCCACAGACCATTCAGATAAACTGGGGGTAAATACAAGTACCAAACGCGTTGATACTCTGTACTAGGACATAATGGACAGTCAGTTAATCGATTATTATTATTATATATATATATATATATATTGAGAATATATCACAAATACACGTGAGCCACTAAATGTTTCTAGTCTCTCAGTGGGGATCGAACCATCGACCATCAGGATGATAGCCGACGCTTTACACCACTGCCGTGGTGTAATTGATTAAAGCGTCGGCTATCATCCTGATGGTCGATGGTTCGATCCCCACTGAGAGACTAGAAATATATATATATATATATATATATATATATATATATATATACGGTATATAATGTGTGTGTATATATATATATAATTACTTATTATTATTATTATTATTATTTTTATTATTATTATTGCTTCGGATATAGGGGTGTTCGTAGGGAACCGTATTTTCAAGAGGAATTATTATTATTATTATTATTATCAATAGTTTGCCGAATCCCTTCATAACAATGTGTGTACAATTTAGTAAAAGGGATATTAAAGGGGGATGGGCGTATTAAAGGGGGATGGGCGTATTAAAGGGGGATGGGCGTATTAAAGGGGGATGGGCGTATTAAAGGGGGATGGGCGTATTAAGGGGGGATGGACGTATTAAGGGGGGATGGGTGTATTAAGGGGGGATGGACGTATTTATTTGCTTATTTATTGATATTTTTCATTGTATTAATTTTTTCTCCCTAGACCTCCATCAAGCTTAAAATATCATTCCCAAGATCGTCAGAAAACAGAAAAATCAAAAAAGAAATAAGGCGAAAGGTCCTAGGATCGCAAAACTAATGGGCCGAATATCCGAACACCTTAAAATCACGGGGCTAAAGATGAGGGGATAGGGGGCTAGAGAAACCAACTACCTCCCTTTATGGGGGGTCACCGTTTTTTTTTTTTTTTTATCTTCCTCTCCTTTTCTCTCTTTCCTTGGCTTGTATCCATTCCGCCTCATTCAGCCAACTCTTTGAAGACGTGTATCCCCATCCAGGTGTCGATTTCTTCATGGCGAGCGATAGCGAGCCAGCATTGTATGGAGAAATCCGGCCTCGCCGGAGACATTTTTCTATCGAAAAATGTACAAATTTAGTTTGCTGTCGAAACAAAAATATATATATGCTGGCTCGCTACCGCTCGCCAGGAAAATATTGACACCTGGATGGGGGTAAACGTCTTAAGACAGTAAGCTGAATGGGGCCGAATGGATAAAAGCCAAAGAGAGATGGAGAGAAAGAGAAAAGAAGCGAGGTGGGCTCCCTTAACTAGTGAATACCGTTAATGTGGTTCCAGCAGTTTACTAAAAACAAATAACTCGGCAGTGTATATATATGGTCACTCTTCTAACTGTCCAGAAATTCTAGTCCACGACTGTACATTATATATAATCTACAAATATTACCCAACCAAACCAGGATTCGAACCTAGACACTTTGAATATGGTGTCAGTATTCGATATGACTGAATTGTGATGTTAATTTTAAAACAAATTAATAAATTAAAACAACAAATATATCAACTCTTTAAAAAATTTAATGCATATGAGACGTGTAGACTAAAAATTCAGAGTACAAACAAAAATAATTTGTATTGAATTTGTGCTTGGCGATAAAAACACAAATAAACAAACTAAATTATCTATATAGTTCCTGATTGAGAGGAAAACAAGGATTAAACTCTTTTGGACTGGGCGATTCTAATGAGAGATTTATTTATTTATTTATTTATTTATTTTCGTTTTGTTTACCTCTCTATTCTTTTTACCTTTGCAACCATTGACCTGTTTGTTCGTTTGTATGACTGCCCGTCCGTTTGTCATTCGAATATATCTAACATGTTAATATGGTATAGAATGTTTTATTTGCTTCATGATAGTATGTAAACTTGGACGCTACAGTGAGTTACATAGATACATAGATACACACTACACAGACACTGAGGTCCTTTCTCGGCAATCCTAACTTTCATCTAACATAGTATTTACTATTAAGGTTATATCGGCAGATTTTAATAGCCACAGATTTATTGGAAACGTTCTGGAAACTTTCCCAAAATACAACCGAGAAATATATACAGTAAAGTGCATAATATTACCCTACGCTTGGTGTAACTGTGAAAGGTACTGACCGTGAATAGCTTGCCTATACTTGTTGTTCGATTTCATTATTATGCCAGTGAAATTTAAACAAAATGGTTTATACATTTACTAGTCATCACCGTATTCCTGATAAGCCTTTAGTGAAAATTAGATGATGACTTCTTCTCACAAAACACTCCGCTCATAATGGATTATCATGTACAGTGTTGTTAATATTATCATGTACAGTATTATCATGTCTCTCTCTCTCCTGTATATTATATTAATTATATATTATTAAAAACTAGTGATCAACCATGGGTCTTACTACAAATGGGACACACACATTCTCTCTCTCTCTCTCTGTATGGCACGAAACAGGTGAACATAATATATAAACTAGTGATCAACCATGAGTCTTACTAGGTGTGTAAGACACACACATACTCTCTCTCTCTCTCTCTGTATATATATATATATATATATAAACTAGTGATCAACCATGGGTCTTACTACAAATGGGACACACACATACTCTCTCTCTCTCTCTCTCTGTATATATATATATATATATATATATAAACTAGTGATCACCTCTCTACTACAAATGGACACCCTCTCTCTCTCTCTCTCTCTCTGTATATATATATATATATATATATAAATATATACCATATTTACTATATATGGGACACACACATACTCTCTCTCTCTCTCTCTCTCTCTCTCTCTCTCTCTCTCTCTCTCTCTCTGTATATATATATATATATATATATATATATATATATATATATATATATATATATAACTTTATGTCTGTCTGTCTGTAAGGAGAAGAGAGCAGCTTGGTAGGGATTGAGAACAAAGTGAATTACTGTCCCTTGACTGGGTACAGAGAACTAGTGATCAACCAGGGACTTTAGAGAAAATGGATCTCTCTATCTATATATATATCTATCTATCTATCTATCTATCTATCTATCTCAGCACACAGCCACATATACAACCAGCTAGTCAATCTCGTATAAACCCAATCCCAATCCTGCCCTCGCCGATAGCATTAGCAATACTCGCCTCATTATGTAATCGGGTGAGTGTAATTATGTAATCAGTAATCCCAGCAGTGTAATCCCGGAGTGCTCTAAAGTTTATTATGCAGCCATGGGATCTGTAATAGCATATGCTTTGCCTGCTGCTGTTCCTGCTGTTGCCTGCTGAATATATCACTGTGGTTCTAGAGCATTGCTAGAATTATAAGGGGACGTTATAAATAATTGTTGATGCATTTGTTATTTTTTACCTGTATTTGTTATTTTTACCTGTATTTGTTATTTTTACCTGTATTTTTACCTGTATTTGTTATTTTTACCTGTATTTTTACCTGTATTTGTTATTTTTTACCTGTATTTATGTTTGTTTTAGTTTGCTTTCTAGACTTCTATTAAGCTTAAAGACAATTATCGGTAGAACATAATTCCAGTTCCTCTTAAAATACATGGTCGCTATCACTCACCAGGAAAAAATGGACACCTAAATGGCACGAATGGTCTTAATATTGACACAGAAATGGACTAATAGAATAGAATTTGAAAACTAATATGGCTAAAAATGAAGGAGAGGAGGGGGGGGGGGAGGGATTCAAAATCAAAACTGAATAGTTCTCTTTAAGGGGAAATATCCACTTGAGGGATTTTTCTCTTTACCCCTTTCTCCCTCATGTTTAGCCCCATTGCTTTTGAGATTTTAAGACGTTCGCCCCATTAGTTTGGAGCTTTCACCCCATTTATGTCACTTTTAAGACCTTTCGTGTCATTTAGGGGTCGATTTTTTCCTGGCGAGCGACAGCGAGCCTGTAATTTAAGAGGAACCGGCCTTCGGCCGGGACATTTTTCTACCGAAAAATTTACAAATTTAGCTTGAAAGAGGGTCTAGAGGGTGTAATTTTAAGCTTGATGGAGGTCTAGGGAACAAACTAGAAACCTCCCCTTAAGACTGGTGAATTATGATTAGCTTATAGTAGTTGATATTGAGTTAGGTAAGTTGGCATACAGTAATAGTCGCCTATATTTTGTTTAACCCTTACAGTACCGGTGACGTCTCTTTAATATTATTCCAGCAACATTTATTCGATTTTATAAAGTTTAGGAAAGCTAGAAGGGTTAATTGAGGTAGTCTGTAGCCTATTTATTGATATGCGTCCTTGCTTAAGCTGATAAATATAGCAATTATACCATACAGACAGACAGACAGCAGGACAAAAACAGACAGAAAGGAGGGCCAGCAACAGACAAACAAAAGAACAGACAGAGTGACGGGGAAACAAACCAATAGACCGATATATAAATCATACCATACAGACAGACAGACAGCTGGGCAAATCACAGACAGACATATAGACAGAAAGATAGACAGACAGACATACAGACAGCAGGGCAAATAATAGGCAGACAGACAGACAGACAGACAGATAGACAGATAGATAGACAGACAGACAGACAGCAGGGCAAACAACAGGCAGACAGAAAACAAAGGCAAGACAAACAGACAGAGATAGGTCATAGTTTGCTCTGATCTGCCCCCAGTTCAGGGGGAATGGGCCGGTTTTCTGGACCACTTTCTCCCTCACGTTAGCCCCATTAGTTTTCTGATGTAAAGATGTTTGCCCCATTAGTTAGTCGATTTTAAGACTTTTCGACCCATTTCTTCGTCAATATTTTGACCTTTCGTGCTATTTAGGTGTCGAATTTTTCCCTGGCGAAAGATAGTGAGCCTGCAATGTAGGAAGAACCGGCCTTCGGCCGGGAAAGTTTTCTACCGAAATATGTAAAAATTAATCTAGAAGGGGGATCTAAAGGATTTTTTTTTTTTTAATTTGATGGAGGTCTAGGGTGGAAACTATAAAATTAATGAATACATGCAAAAATCGCCCAAAAAGTGAACCATCTTTAAATCTTTCACCTCATAATGAAAAGAGAACATATTACCGAGAGAGGAGAAAAATTACCTCCCCTCCAAAAGTATATAGCAAAGTCTGGATTTTTCTATCATAAGGATAATTAGTTCCGGGGCCAAGATTAAAAATAAAATTGGCTTTTGATCTAGCCTTGGTTAATTAGAATATTATTTTTAGCTTCTTATTTCACGTATTATAATATTGTTGTTGAAATACATGTATATAGAATGTTTAAGGGAACCCACCTCACTTTTTGTCTCTTTCTCTCTCTCTCTTTGGCTTGTATCCATTCGGCCCTATTCAGCTAACTGTTTTAAGACGTTTACCCCCATCCAGGTGTCATTTTTTTCCTGGCGAGCGGTAGCGAGCCAGCATATATATATATTTGTTTTGACGGCAAGCTAAATCTGTACATTTTTCGATAGAAAAATGTCTCCGGCGAGATTTCTCCATAAATTGCTGGATCGCTATCGCTCGCCAGGAAGAAATCGACACCTGGATAGGAATAAACGTCTTAAAGCAGTTGGCTGAATGGAGCCGAATGGATACAAGCCAGAGAAAGAGAGAAAAGGAGAAAAAAAAAAAAAAAAAGCAGATGACTCCTCCTTAATTTACAAAAGGAATAACAATTCTCTTTATAGTTTTCTATTTCTACTTAGTTCGAAATGTTGATATATTTGCATTATGATACACACTATGATTATTCCTTCCCAATGATCAAAGTGGTCAATATAAAAATTTCGAAATTTAAATTATGCATGAAATTACAGTGATATTTAGCATGATTTAATCACTTTGATGACTATAGTCATTTTTCACTTCCTTATTTAAAATTTTGGCACGAGGTGTTTTCTGGTATTCATTACACGTAAGACGATTGTGTTATATATATGAGAGAGAGAGAAAATAATGCATCCTTGCATAACTGATTATGCAATTTTCGTTGCTAAAGACTAAATACCAGCCGTAGTATCTTGTAAAATATCATCGAAAGACCACCAAAATTCGCAAAGGCAATAGAAAATCATCATGTAGACAGGAAAAAGCAGTTGTAGAAAAAATACACATTAAAACAAACCTATCTTTTTTTTGTTTTTTTGTTTTTTTTTCGATAGAAACGATCACATATAGCAATCACAAACAAAAAATAATTAGGAAAACAATTATTGCAATGATCAATCGTGGAGCAATGAGAGAGATGAACAGTCACCGAGATAAACTAGCACAGATGAATAATAATTACACTATAGGAAACATGAAGGGGCTCACCGGCTGTTGTTTATCTTTCTCTCCTTTTCTCTCTTTCCTTGGCTTGTATCCATTCGGCCCCATTCACCCAACTGTTTTAAGATGTTTATCCCCATCCAGGTGTCGATTTCTTCCTAGCGAGCGATAGCGAGCCAGCATTGTATGGAGAAATCCGGCTTCGCCGGAGACATTTCTCTATCGAAAAATGTACAAATTTAGCTTGCTGTCAAAACAAAAATATATATATGCTGGCTCGCTACCGCTCGCCAGGAAAATATTGACATCTGGATGGGGGTAAACGTCTTAAAACAGTAGGCTGAATGGGGACGAATGGATAAAAGTCAAAGAGAGAGGGAGAGAAAGAGAAAAAAAAAGCGAGATGGGCTCCCTTAAAATATATAAACAGTGAAGCGGAACAACAATCCCAGAAATACTATAGCAGTGACAAGTAAGCACAAAATAGAAATCCCCGAAAACAGTTGCCATAATGATTATACAGAACAGGAAGGATCTGTGGCAGTTAAAATGGAGGATTGAGATAGTTTGAAGCCTTCTTATTGGTAGAGGTCCTTCCTAAGCTGCATACAATTGTCTAATAGTTGCCAGAATATGATAAAAGGGACGCCCCTGATACTGAACGGAAAGGAAAGAACATGTTATTGGGCACAGATGTCAGAACACAATAGTGCTAATAAACCCCCCCCCCCCCCCACCGCGCGCACCAAATAACGCGTGAATACCAGAGTTCGCGTTGCCTAATTTTTGCAAGACAATGACGTGTGCTTGTGCATTTCTCAGCCTCCCCCCCCCTCCCATCGCCCTGCGGCACTGTTGGCACTCTTCATGCACGGCCAGGCAGCTTTAAGGCAAACTCCGAGGTGAGAGTACAAAGGAGTACAAGGGAAATCAAGCAACAACAGATCTAGTGACCCTTCTAGGCTGCTTGTCCTCCAAAACACTGAGGATCAAGTGTCCAAACAGTGGTTTAGAGTAGGCAAGGAAAAATTGGAAAGGGAACTACTGCCCTGGAACTAATGTCCAGCAGGATTAGGAAGTTAGTAGTGGACAGATGGGTTAGTAACTGAAGGGGGGGGGGGGATAAAAAAAAGTTATTCATTTACAAACGCAGTCAGTCGCGGGTTGGATGCGAGATATTTGTCTAGGCAAAATTTAAATGAAATAACGGTGCTGCAGTCTATAACGTCTCGGGGAAGCCCATTCCTCAAATTGACAACTCGATTGAAGAAGAAATTCTTTGATTCGTGTAAGTTAAAAGATTTACCAATAATTTTGCAACCATTTCCCCGCGTGTAATTAGATTGGTCGATAGTGAAGTACTTACTACAGTTCATATTGTCGATGCCTTTGATGATTTTGAACACTTGAATTAAGTCACCTCTTAATCTGCGCTGGGTTAAAGGAAATAGATTTAGTTCTCTAAGACGCTCCGAGCTCGTTTGGTTTGTTCGTTAGGCTAGGTATAATTTTGGTAACTCTACGTTGAACTCGTTCTAGCTTGTCTATAGCTTTTTGGTAATAAGGGCACCAGGATTCAACGTACTATTCCAGAAGAGGGCGGACTAAGGAATTGTAAAGGGTTAGGATTACGTCTTTGGATTTATGCTCAAATGATATGCATATAAAGCCAATTATTTTGTTTGCCTTCTTAACAACCTCTGAACATTGTTGACTCGGTTTTAGGTTACTCGATATTGTTACTCCCAGATCGGTTTCTCTGTTTACATTCTTAAGCTGAGTGCCATTCATCGAATAGTTTGCTTTCTCATTTTAGTATCCGATATGTAGTACTTTACATTTATCCGCATTGAAACTCATTTGCCAAATTTTGGCCCAACATGACAACTTATCTACAGTAGATTGTGTTGCATATCGTCAACTTGTTCTTTTGAGAGTACGCTATTTGCAATTTTTGTATAGTCAGCAAATTTTGAGATTGTACAGGTGAGACCCTCATCTATGTCGTTGATGTAAATTAGAAAGAGAATTGGTCCTAGTACCGATCCCTGAGGTACCCCGCTACTTACATTGGTCCATTTAGATGCCTTACCGTTTATGACTACTCTTTGTTTTCTGTCGCTGAGCCAATTTTCTATCCATTTCAATACACCGTCTTGTATTCCATGCGTTTTTAGTTTTAGCAGTAAACGTTTGTGGGGAACTTTGTCAAAGGCCTTTTGAAAATCAAGTTATATAATATCTACAGCTTTACTCTCATCGTAGAAGTTGAGGATATCGTGGAAGAAGTCTAAGAGGTTTGTTAAACAGGAACTTTTTTTACGAAAGCCATGTTGAGTATCTTTAAGTACGTTATTTTCCTCTAAGTGATTTACGAGTCTGTCTCTTATGAGTGTTTCTAGCATTTTACATACAACTGAGGTTAAGCTAATTGGACGATAGTTACTGGGTAGGAATTTGCTGTTTTTTTTTAATATCGGTGTTACGTTGGCTAGCTTCCACTGATCAGGCATAGTTCCAGACTGCAAGGATTTATTGAATAGCAATGTCAGTGGTTTGGAGAGCTCATCCTTAGCTTCCTTTAGAACTCTAGGTTAGATTGTATCAGATCCAGGCGTTTTATTTACCTTGAGTTTATCTAAACAATCCAATACTTCTCTCTCTGTAACGATGATATTGCTTAGAACATCTGAATTATCAATCTGAATCGGCGATGGTGTAGGGATATCGCTGAGGTCTTCTGTTGTAAAAACTAATGCAAAGAAGGTATTGAGGGCATTACTCATTTGTACTTCGTCTTTGTTGTATTCTCCATTTTCATCGACTAACGGTCCAACAGTTGAAGTAACTACTTTTTTCTTTCTGGTATAACTATAGAATTCTTTCGGGTTTGTTTTACTTTGATTCGCAAAATGTAACTCCAGGGTCTTTTTAGTTTGCTTAATTAACTTTTTGGCTTTGCGTCGTAGCTCTACAAATTTCACCCGTTCTTCGTCATTTTGTGAGGAGAGAGAGAGAGAGAGAGAGAGAGAGAGAGAGAGAGAGAGAGAGAGAGAGAGAGAGAGAGAGAGAGAGAGAGAGAGAGAGAGAGAGAGAGAGAGAGCCTGCTGCTCCCCTCTTCGCTAACAATACCCCTTTTAAATTATGTCTATTCCAGTATTTCCTAGCGCGCTCTCATGGGTTGGCCTCTCCTCTCTCTCTCCTCTCTCTCTCTCTCTCTCTCTCTCTTTCTCTCTGTCTGCTATTCATTGCTATCCCTTTCTACCACTTTTCCTTAATATTAGGTTTGCTATTCCTACGAGAAATAAGTCCTGACTACCTCGCTGGCATCGTAAGGTCTGTGTGGCCAGTGTACCTATGTAAATCTATATAAATGCCTCTCTCTCTTTCTCTTCTATAATTTGTTAAAAGTTAATTGACCACTTGCGAGTTTCGTTCTATAAGGAAGTTGGAGCTGTGGCCATCAATATTTAGCAGAATTTCCAGCTATAATACGGTTGTAGTACATTTATAAATACACAGAACCCAATTCAACAAACGCTTTAACTATCACATACCTAAATTATTATTGCATTTCTATTTTCTATCCATGTCTGTAGCTCTAACTTCCTTATAGCCTGAAACTCGCAAGTGGTCAATTAGTAGAGCAGTCCAAGAGGAGAACAGGTAGTATTCTTTCACACGCAACAATGAGTTTAACCCCTTCTGTACCGGAGATGTCTTTTTAACATTATTGTAGCTATATTAAGACTATTTTGTGCAGTTTAAGAAGGATCTGTGGTAGTAAAAAAGGTTAAGTGAGATAGTTCGAAGCCTGTTAACTGCTGGTGACCCTTATTAAACTGAATAAAATCGTCTAATAGTAGCCAGAACACAGTTAGAAAAAAGCCGCCTCTACAGAAGGGGTTAATACACTTCACAGACTCTCTTTCCACCTAGAGTATCCTCCCGGAATGGACCGTAATGTGTTGTGAAAAATTAACTACTCCTGTTTCACACGCATATACACACGATTTTTTTTTTTTTTTTTTTTTTTTAATACTCTCTCTCTCTTTCTCTCTTTCTCTTTCTCTCTCTCTCTCTCTCTCTCTCTATCTCGCTCGCTCTCGCTCTCTCTCTCTCTCTCTCTCTCGCATCTCTCTCGGCTCTCTCTCTCTCTCTCTCTCTCTCTTCTCGCTCTCTCTCTCTCTCTCTCTCTCTCTCTCTCTCTCTCTCTCTCTATATATATATATATATATATATATATATATATATATATATATATACCGGTATATATATTATCCCTCTCTCTCTCTTAGTGTTTGTTTCCAATGCCTCTTCCAGCGTGGGCATTATCAATATTATTTGTATTACGTTTGTACCATCCTCACTTTGATTTGTTTGAAATGACATTTTTGTTATTGAGTTTATGTTATTGTTTTCTTACTTTCGGTCTCGGTACTCTATCCAAATTAATGTTTTAACTTTAAAATAGTTTGTTTTTCTTATAAAATATTGTACTGTTCCATATATCTATATATACACTCCCTTATTGTTGTCAGATTTACTTGTACCCGTTTTCGAATTGTATGTCATATAATTATATTGTTGTGCCTTTTGTTATTGTGACTTGTTCCATTCTTTTCCTTTCCCCTATTGTCTCTCACATTCTAAATCCCTTTCACTTTTTATTGCGGAGGGAGGGTGATTGCCTTTACTGAAGGAGAGTCCGAAGGGTGGGATTCGATTAAGCACAAAGACAGCTGGATCCCGCATTATAAACGGTATTCAATTGTTTTATGGTCAGTGCTAATATGATACCGTGATGTTAACCCTTTGAGTACCGGCAGCGTCTTTTTGTGTATATTATGGCTATATATAGACGATTTTGTGCAGTTTAAGAAGGATCTGTGGTGGTGAAAGAGTTAAGTGAGATAGTTCCAAGCCTGTTCATTGCTGGAGGCCCTTTTGAATCTGAATAAAATCGTCTATTAGTAGCCAGAATAAGCTTAAAAAGACGTTGCCGGTACGGAAAGGGTTAATGGTCACAGTCCTACCTAACCATCAACATATTATACCCTAGTCCAAGTAAATAGGCCCAACCTATATAACTCACAAACGACTAGGGTAATCGAACTAACAATTTTACTATTTGGGAAGGGTCTGACAGGGAATAAGTGTGAAAATTGACCTCCCTTTTTCTCTGGCTCATTTTTGAGTTACAGAGGTTATGGTTCACGACGTCTGGACTACCTCTTTCGAACAGGGTATAGTTTGTATATTTGTTCTACCGAAAAATGTACAAATTAATCTACAAGGGGGATCTAATGGATGTTTTTTTAAGTTTGATGGAGGTCTAGGGAGGAAACTAGAAAACATAATTAATAAATAAAAAAATCTACAACAATTGAACCACCCCCCTTTAATTCCTTGTCACGTTTCTGGGGTTGTAACTCCGCTTTCCATGTCGCTATTTCTTTTGACACAAACTAATATATTTATTGTTATTCTTGTATCCTTCTTTCGAAATGGTATCACATTATTGATGTTAATCTTTATCTATTTGTCATCAACTTTTCTGTATATATATATATATATATATATATATATATACTTAATTACACTCTGATCCTTTTTTGGATTCATATTAATTGTCTTTTCCTATATACATTCTCAATTTTGTATTCCATTTGTTCATATCACAAGATCTGACAGTAAATTGAAACCCTTTGCAACTGATTTCCCGATAACAAACGAACAAATATGAAACTACCAATTATCTGCTGTATATTAACTCCTAGTTTCCAAAATAAATAACTGATTTTGCGACAAAATCTTCATAATAGCTTAGAAATCAAGATGGGGATATGTCAATTTACCGCCAGGGGGAAATAAACAGACTATAGTTAGCTAACTTCACTTGCTCCCCCCCCCTGTCTCTCTTACACACACACACACACACACACACACACACACACACACACACACACACACACACGTAACTTCTTTGGCATATGTGTTAGTTCTCTTTACCATGAGTTCGTTATTCAATAGTTTAACTACACCCTATTTTGTCCATGCCCTAATAAGCTTTCTATAGGATTATTATCGTGCTCTTTTTTTTCTCCATATTCTTGTTTTCTTCGTGTATTGCTAGAACTCCTCGTAAGTGTGCCAAGTTTCTACTTCAGTTCCCCCTTTTATATAAGTTTTGTTATCGACCCTTTTTATTCTTCCACTCTTTCTTATTTGTGTTCGTTAACGTCCTTGGGTTTACCTCCAAGCTGCCTTCCATTTTACACTTGTTCACTGTATAAATAGAACACTTTAATGTAAAGAAATATATACACATAAGAAGTGATCGTCGTTTATGGGGATTAATGTGAACACGTAAACGATTAAACAAGTTTTATCCATTTGGTTACAATTAAGCTTTCAATTATTACAACGTCCATTTGCATGATTATACCTTGACAAATTCCCTCCAAACAAATGTCCTCCGTTGTCTTTTAACATTTTCCCGAGAGTCCTTCAAGTTTATCCTGAGCTAGTCCCCATTGTCTTTTTTTTTTTTTTTTTTTTTTTTTTTTTTTTTTTTTTCGTAGTGTCCCTAAATCTTAAGTTTCCCTTGCCCTCCTCTCCCCCCCCCCGATCCCACCGTCCCAACACCTTTCTCTAATCGTACATTCCTTGTAGCGTCGTTGACTTTCCTGTCACCACCCTCCATTTGCGTCTCTTTCCTCATCTCTTCTGTTCCACACTCATTTCTCCTCTTCAACTCCTCCGCCCTGATATCTTGTCGATTGCAACTCTCTCCTCCCTCATCTCTCTTGCTCTCTCTCTCTCTCTCTCTCTCTCTCTCTCTCTCTCTCTCTCTCTCTTCTCTGAGTCTCGATTTTCCAAATACGTCCTCTCCATTTTTCCACTTTGCCTTCACATTTGCCTGAGCGTCGTAAGATTTGTTATATATCTCCCTGCCGCGTCTAAGATTTGTTATATATCTCCCTGCCGCGTCTAAGATTTGTTATATATCTCCCTGCCGCGTCTAAGATTTGTTATATATCTCCCTGCCGCGTCTAAGATTTGTTATATATCTCCCTGCCGCGTCTAAGATTTGCTATAATAATTGACCCTTTCAGCATACCATGGCTTATTATTTTCATTGATTCTGGTTATTACTAGACAGTTACATTTAGCTTGGGAAGGGTCTGTGGCAGTTAAAGATATAGTTAAGATCAATTTATTTCTTTACATCCAAAATGTTTTTCATGAGTTCATGAACATTTGCTAATGTTAGCCAGATTAAAACGAAATTAATGCTATTATACTGAAAGGATTAGTATACATCTTTGCATATTTTTGTAACACCCAGTGTACCATTTTATGCTAGTTTATATATGTATATAATTGTATACAGTAGGCCTATATATATATTTTTTTTTCTTTTTTTTTCCAGTATATCTTTCCTTTTGCTTTTTGTACTTTTCGGAAATCTAATATGTGGAAATTTACCCCTTATATATCCTCCATTTGCCTTACTGTTTCCTTAACATTATCCGTATGGTCCCTCAATCATCTCCTTATCACCCTTTTACCACGAACCTTTTTCCCAGCGTCCCTAAATCCTGGTTCTCCCCTCCACCGCACTCTCACGGTACCTCTCTTCCGCCTTACCTCTCTACGGCTCTCCCGGTTTGTCTCTCTATCTCTCTCACCCTCTCTCGCCGATGTTGTCACTCTCTCTCTCTCTCTCTCTCTCTCTCTCTCTCTCTCTCTCTCTCTCTCTCTCTCTCTCCCTTGTGTGTGCTGGTGGTCATCCCCCACTAACTCTTGCGTCACCTTGCTCTCTCTCTCTCGCTCCCGCTCTCCATCTCTCTCTCTCTCGCTCTCGCCCTCTCTATTTTCATGGCCTCTCTCTCTCTCTCTCTCTCTCTCTCGCTCTCGCTCTCTCTGATATAATGGCCAATATCTCTCTCTCCTGTGGCTCTCACCTTCCCAGGAACGTCCTCTCTATGCTTCTACATTTACTTGTTAAATATGTCTTTATCGCTCACTATACGTGATAGTTTGTGCATCCATTAAACAAATAAATATATATATCGATTGTTTTAATTTTTTTGGTTAACAGTATGTACAGTCGCGCTAATAAGTGTGAAGGTCTCGGCCACCCATTAGCCATATTGGTTGATCAATAAGGTGGTTTATCAGCAATATCTAAGCTTCATGTCTTCATAGTGAGTGAGATATACAAGGCTACAAGCATGTTCCTAAACTTACCCACCCTCTTCAACATCTTTTCCCTTTAGCCAGCCTCCATTGTCACTGCTTTTACCCCAACATTTTCCCTACCGTCCTTAAATCCTGGTTCTAAAACGCCCCTACCCCAACCCCCCCCCCACCCCCCACCCCAACTCCCTCTAGTCTGTCCATAGGCAAATGTTCTCTCCCTATATATTCAGGTGGCCATCTGATGTCACCTTGTATTCTCTCTCTCTCTCTCTCTCTCTCTCTCTCTCTCTCCCTCTCTCTCTCTCTCTCTCTCTCATCTCTCTCTCTCTCTCTATCTCTTCTGAAACAATTGTTCTTTAGAAGTTGTTAAGGACAGGCAAACAAAATAATTGGCTTTATAGGCAGGTCATTTGAAGCATTAATCCAACAGAAGTTATCCTAAACCCTTTACAATTCCTTAGTCCGCCCTCTTCTGTGAATACTGCGTTCAATCCTGGTGCCCTTATTACCAAAAAGATATAAAACAAGCTTAGAACGAGTTCAACGTAGAGTTACCAAAAGGATACCTAGCCTAAAGAACAAACCAATACGAAACGAGCGTATTAGAGAATTAAAATCTATTTCCTTTAACCCAAGCGCAGCTTAAGAGGCGACTTAATTCAAAGTGTTCAAAATCATCAAAGGCATCGACAATATGAACGGTGTAAGTACTTTCACTATCGACAAATCTAATTACACGCGGGGAAACGGTTGCAAAATTCTGGTAAAATACTTTTAACTCGCACGAAATCTAAGAATTTCTTTTTCAATCGAGTTGTCAACGTGTGGAATGGGCTCACCCGAGGGACGTTATAGACTGAAAAGCACGTTTGATTCATTTAAAGTCCGGCCTAGCCCAAACTTATGCGCCCCCTTCCAATACCCGCGACTCTGACTGCGTTGGTAACTGAATAACTATTCATCCTCCATCAGTTACTAACCCCTATTGTCCCCTACTAACTTTCCTAGTCCTGCCACGACGTTAGTGGAAGAGCAGTAGTTTGCTTTCCAATGTTCCCTTATCCACTCTAAACCACTGTTGCGACACTTGATCCACAGTGTGTTGGAGGACAAGCACCTAGAAGGGGTCACTAGCCCTGTTGTTGCTTGATTTCCTTTGTACTCCTTTGTACTCTCTCTCTCTCATTTGTCTACGCTCTCTCTCTCTCTCTCTCTCTCTCTCTCTCTCTCTCTCTCCCCCCTCCATTACCGGCTAGGACCCTGGCGAGATAAACCATGTAGGTTTACCGGGCCCATTAATTACAGCAAGAAGCCGGGCGTGTCAGCGGCGCTCCTCAAAACCACAAAAAATTGACCCTGGGATTTTGGGGGGCCTCTATCCGTATTTTGTAGTTTCCGGTTAAGGGGGGGGGGGTATATTTACTTCCGCATTGATCTATATATTCATAATTTTATTAGTTTCCTCCCTAGACCTACATCATTCTTTTGTGCAGTTTAAGAAGAATCTGTGGTAGTAAAAGGGGTTAGGTGAGATAGTTCGAAGCCTGTTCATTGCTGTAGGCCCCTATATAAACTGAATGAAATCCTCTAATAGTAGCCAATATAAAGACACAATGACGTCGCCGATACAAAAGGGGTTAACGATTAAAATGCGAGTACCTCTAATTCTTCGGTACACATCGGGTTGCTTACTGTACATCTTAAGTGAGCTAATGGTCCTTAACCCGTTCAGTACCAGAAACGTCCTTTTCATCATATTCTGGCAACTATTAGGCGTTTTTATTCAGCTTAGGAACGACCTCTAGCAATAATAAGGCTTCAAACTATCTCAACCAACCCTTTAAACTACCACATATCCTTTATAAACTGTATACTATCGTCAAAACATAGCTAGAATAACATATAACACACGTCGCTGGTACTGAAAGGGTTAATCGATTGGGGTGGGTAAGGCTAGAACAGAGTACACGGACAAGATATTACGAGGTTTTATTGACTCCGTTACAAAAATTATGAATAGGATTGTATATAGGCCCTACATATATAGGACCTACATGAGAGAAAAGCCTACTGAATTATTGACTGATTCCATATACTAGAGAACGGAAAGGGAAGAATAATATTAATAAGAGTGGCACAAGTGACTAAGTATAATATATACAGTACAATAGATGGGGGGGAATTGAGATTATATATAATTATATGTATATATCCTATTATAGATATATAGATATATATATATATATTATATATATATATCGTATAAATTATCTATATATATATCTATATATATATATCTATATATATATATATATATATAGTATATATTAGGGGGGATTTACTCCTGTTATTAAAATAGTTAATCGCAAAATGAAAGTAGGGTTTAAAATATATTATCCTCCAATATGTATAAGTCTATTTGTAAACAAGCGCACTAACTTCCACTTCCCCCGTAGCTCAGACATAATTAGCCCCAAAATAGTGCGTTCCCGAGAGATGTGCAGTCTTCTTGATTAAACAAGGCTGACACATGGAATAGCTCTGTCACGGTCCCTGGGGCGGGGTAAGAGCCACTGTTGTCAGAAATTACTCGCTCTGGAAAAATATATATATGTAAGACCTTTTTTATACAATTTTGCTTCAGTAATTGCAAGAATCTTAATTGGAGCCTTAATTAGTTTTTAACCGTGAATTGTATGTTAGGCAATGTTTTAAAATAGATTTCCCTTTTTAGTAATTAATAAAAAGTAGCTGTAATGACATGCTCTTGGACATTTGATTAAAAGTTTGGAATATGTTGCGATAATTAACAAAATCTCGCGTAGAAAAGTTTGTAACGGATTTTGCAATTAACCCTTTAAGTCTTTATAACGGTATAATATTATCTATTTTTGTTTCTATAAAGAAATTATAGGCAGTTTAGAAAGAATGTTTATTAATAAAATTAGTAGAAATAACCTTAATTATCCCTCTCACTCCCCTCTGAACTCCCATATTGTCTTCATAAACTGCATTCCATTCTGTGCTAATACCAAGAATATAATGCTGCTACTTAAGGTATGCAAGAAATCTTACATAGTTGATACTGCCAAGCCTTAATAGTATACAATAAGCAAAGTAATATTGTCTTACTTCATGTATATATGTGTGTACCTTCTCTACATGTGTGGTAGTATAATAGAGCGAGTGTAACTTCTCTACATGTGTGGTAGTATAAATATATGTGTGTACCTTCTCTACATGTGTGGTAGTATAAATATATGTGTGTACCTTCTCTACATGTGTGGTAGTATAAATATATGTGTGTACCCTTCTCTACATGTGTGGTAGTATAAATATATGTGTGTACCCTTCTCTACATGTGTGGTAGTATAAATATGTCGCAATGAAAGTCTCCAGAAGTCATAACAACGAGTGAAGTGTGTGTGTGGGGGGGGGGGGGGGGGGTCCGAGACTGACGTGCTTTAACACTATCATTATTCATTTAATTTTGACTAAGATTTGGAGATTTTATGAAGCCCCCAGGACCCCAGCTGTAAAATCGGTCTCCTTTATAACCTGAACTCTTACACACGCAATCTAAGCTTTAAAAAATCGTCTACAAATAGCCAGAATGTAAATAAAATATTGCGTCATGATGTACAGAAAGGGTTAACAATATATACAGATCTAAAAAAAATGCACGGTATATACTCGTTTCCTTAAGATTATTCACTTTACCACCACACACACACACACACACACACACACACACACACACACACACACACACACACCCCCTCTAGCAGTATAAGTATCTTGAAATGAAGGTCTCCACTTAACAGTCATAAACGGAATACAACATTGTGGAAACTGTCATGTCGTATGCTCGGTTCTGGGAATACCAGCTTAATAATTCGTCTGGTAATTCGTCTGGTAATTCGTCTGGTAATTCGTCTGGTAATTCGTCTGGTAATTCGTCTGGTAATTCGTCTGGTAATTCGTCTGGTAATTCGTCTGGTAATTCGTCTGGTAATTCTGCTGTTCTTGTACTATCATAATGTTACTGTATTTAATTACATTAAGTCCGTTTTTTATGGAGTTGCACTATTTATACGTTAGATTATTTGCATGTTCCTTAGCCTTTATATTCATTGTACTAATTTTCCCTTAACTTGTATAATTATATGTTCATAAAATAGCAGTTAGGTTACAGCAATATTGTTGGCAAACTTTACAGGATAATAACCTGCTGACATTGTAAAATTTAACATTATTATGGCAATAAATTACAGCAATTTGTTATTATATGTCATATACATGTTAAAAACCATAATCAGTTATTTAACCCATACTGTACCGGTGACATCCTTTTTATTATATTCTGGCAATTATTACACGATTGTATTCAGCTTAGGAAGGACCTCTAGCAATAATGAGCCTTCAAACTATCTCAACCAATCCTTTAAACTACGTGGGGGCGCTCGGTTGTGGCCTTGGCCTTGCTCGGGGCCTTGGGGCTGTTCGGAAGAAGATTGGGAACAACAACAAACAACAATCCTTTAAACTATCACAGATCTCTTCCCAAGCTTTTTTTTTTTTTTTCTTTTTTTCTAGGTGATTGAGGGATGGGCAAAGGCCACAGCCGGACTGCCTCTAGCGAGCGTGCCTCCCCCATAGTTGCCACGGACGTGACAGGGCCCACACTCACGGGGGCCGCTCGAGCCAACATGCCTGGACCCACACCCCGGAGTTTTGACGCCCTTTTCCGTCATCGGAAGAGGGCAGGACTGCTTTCTGGGAGAGAGTTCCCGCGCTCAGCTGTTGCGTCGCCGGACGTTTGAGCGTCACGTTTTACTCTTGGGTTTCGCGAGTTGCCCCGCGTAGGGGTGGGCTGAGTTGCAAGGCCGGGCCCCCGTGCCCTACGTAAAGGAGGTGGTATGCACTGGGAAAGCTCTGAGGAACACTGATTATTATAGTAGCGATAGAATAGCGAGAGATGCAACATTGCGGCGGAGAGAGAGAGATTGCAGAGAGTTGGTGAGTGGACGGGAGTTAATGATACGAAAGGCCTTCCTTTCAACTTTGTCTAGGAGAGCGGTGTGAGAGGAACCTCCCCACACATGTGAACAATACTCAATGCAAGGAAGCACTATGCCCCTGTACAGAGCAAGAAGCTGTGCTGGGGAAAAGAACCCCCTAAGGCGGTATAATATCGTCTAAATATAGCTAAAAATATATATAACACGTCGCTGGTACTCAAAGGGTTTTGTGCAATGCATGTTGGAGTAAAAAGGGCAGACAGTAAGCCGAGAGAAGTACTACGAGATGCAACCAATCGGAAGCCTAGGGGAAGCAAAAGATATTAACAAGGAACTCAGTTAATGGCTTTACTAGGAAGGTGGAGGTTTAGTGCTTTCTGAGTGACACCTCTGATTTCCCAGCAGACAGAGAGAGAGAGAGAGAGACAGAGAGAGAGAGAGGGGGGGAGAGAAAACAGATAGAGAGAACAAAAAGGAAAGAGAAAGAGAGAGTCTGTGTTAGTGGGGTTGGATCAAGTTCGAAAGGTAGAGAGAGTGAAGAAGTGAGTCACATATTTACATATTGACACTGCGATTAACCCCTTCAGTAAAATGACGCCGTGTTTACCTGGTACTCTGGCTAACAATTAACCAATTTATACACCAAGAAGTCCCTATGTAATTCGGATGATTTATAAAATGAGTTTGTAGTTACCGTTTGATTATCTATTTTGTATTAATTTCACCACACCACCAAACACCTCCAATGAAATTAATGAAAGAATATATGTGATCCACCGGGATTCGAACCTGGGTTATCACACACAGATTTGTAGACACCTTAACCATTACACCACCAAGACGGCATTATATAAACCATGATAACCAGAATAAGAGTAAAATTATGTCATCGTGCCGGTAGGGCTTATAGTGAAATACAAAGGAATACAGAGAAATGGTAATAATACTAAAATATAATATATTAGTCTCCCGTAAATATGTTGACGGGACATGAAGAAAACGGGCATAACAAAGGGAGAAGAATGTCGGAAAAAACGGCGACTGCAGACCTAGGCAGCTGCTTGTCTTATCTCCGTTCTGTGTGGAGATGGAGGGGATAGACGAGGAGGAGGAGGAGGAGGGAGAGAGGGAGAAGAGAGGAGGGTGTAAAAGTAGAAAAAGAATGTAGAGATGCAGGGATAACCGATAGAAAAATGGGACAACGTAAAAGAGACGAGAGAGAGAGAGAGGGGGGGCAAGCAAATAAGACAAAATAAAAGAGAGCGAGCGAGAGAGAGAGAGAGGGGGACGGGGTGTAACAGGTAGAAGAAATGGGACAAAGTTAAAGAGATGAGAAAGATAGAAGAAGGAAAGAATATACAATTAATAAAGGTAATAGAGTAGATAGAACAGATAATAAAGAGAATGAAGTAAAGCAAAAAGGAAGAAGAAGGTTGTTAGAAAAAAAAGGAGATTGCCGACCTACGCAGGTTCTCTTATCTCCCTCTACTGTGTGGAGGAGGAGATGGTAAGATAGCTGAAGAGAAGGAGGAGGAGAGAGAGAGAGAGAGAGAGAGAGAGAGAGAGAGAGAGAGAGAGAGAGAGAGAGAGAGAGAGAGAGAGAGAGAGAACAAAAGTGGAGAGAGAGCGAGAGCGAAAGAGGGGGGGGGGGATGGTGCGGAAGTAGACAAGAATAAAATGACATAAAATTAAACATCAAGTGACAAAATTAGTGAGAGAGAGAGAGAGAGAGAGAGAGAGAGAGAGAGAGAGAGAGAGAGAGAGAGAGAGAGAGAGAGAGAGAGAGAGAGAGAGAGAGAGAGAGAGATATTAAATACTTATTCATAAAGTCACAGTGTATATATATTGTTAACGCACCGTGCATACTAACTACACATGGAATTAAGAAGAAGAGAAACGGAGATGGAACGAAAAAGAGAAACTCCTGAGAAATAAATGAACGGTGCAGAATACTACACCTTGTTCCAAACAGGTAGTCCAGAAATCGTGAACCCTAACCCCTGTAACTCAAAAAGGGCTAGAGCAAATGGGACGTAAATGTTCAAACCTATTCCCTGGCTGATCCTTCCCAAATGGTAGAAATATTAGCTCGATTACTCTAGCCGTTTATGAGTTATAGAGGTTATTGTGCACGAGTCTTGGCCTACTTATTTGGAACAGGATATAGAGCGGAAAGTGTCACAGATAACAG
>CM064522.1:3480288-3539359 GCA_032716605.1 Paralithodes platypus | reverse complement strand
ATGATGTGCAATTGATTACTTAATAACAATAATAATAATAATACTAAGAAGAAGAAGAAGAAAAAATAATACTAATAATAATAATAATAACAATAACAGAACATTGTGTAAATATTCAATATAATTATTATGTAATACTATGTACACAGCATACAGAGCATTTCCACAAAATTACATCAAACTCATATTAATCTACATAATACTGCGCCAAGCATTATTTGTGTACTTTAGGGGAAAACATATCATACTGTTAATTACGTAATTAATTTTGCCAAGGCAATTTAATCATATATAGTTTTTCATTCAACTTATTACTTACTTCCAAATGAAACCATGGTATTAAATATTATGCTTCACTTCATGCTTCTCTCTCTCTCTCTCTCTCTCTCTCTCTCTCTCTCTCTCTCTCTCTCTCTCTCTCTCTCTCTCTCTCTCACCAGGCGGCGATCCCCACCCGATAAAGGCGACACACTATTATGGGAAAAAATAATGGTTCAGTTTATCTGGAAGAAGGAGAAAAGAAAATGGATAGAAAGATAGGCAGGTTGGAGGAATGGGGGGGGGGGGGGCGGGGGAGGGAGGGAGGGAAGGGAGCCGACGAGGACAGAAAGGGGTGGGGCCAGAGGAGTTGCGAATTGACATGGGTGTGTGTGTGCCAGAGAGAGAGAGAGAAAGATAATTGTTTGCAGTAGATAGACATGGATAAATGCATAGCTAATTATAATATATACCGTATATATATATACTGTATATATAAAATTTAGGTATATATTATGTATATACATCAATATGCCTGAGAGAGATAGGACGGTGTGTTAGTTGGTGTCAAAGATGTTATGTGAGTTGTCTGTGTGTGTGTAAGACGGGCGATGTTGGTGCGTGAAGGACAAAGAGCGAGGAGCTTTTTGTGTATAAATATGTGAATGTATCGAAGAGTGAGAACTAAATAGACAGTAAGCTATTGAAACTAGGTATAGATAAATAGCTAGATAGAGTTAAAGGGGTAGTGATTGGTTTTTGGTCTATATATTTATATATCGATATATTTTTTAGTTTCCTCGCTATACCTCCATCAAACATAAAAAAAAACACTCCCTAGGCCCTCTCTCAAGATAAATTTGTACATTTTTCGGTAGATATTTTTTTGTTCAGCCATTATTTAATATTATATTAAATACTAGTCACTCACTGTACCCAAACATATATTAACCCTCTCCGACATATGACGCGATTTTGAACCGATTAGGGATACTTTAAAGTCTTTGTTACCATCAGGGGTATTTAGAAACCTTTAGTTTAGTTACTTCAACCTCTGCAGTTGTCTTTGAGTTAAAGCTGCTGGGCAGAAAACTAATTTTGGAGAGGTAATTATAAGAGTGAGAGAACTCTATTTTTATTGCTAATCTGGCCACCTCTGCGTCATATGAGTCTGAAGGGGTTAATAGAGGATAATTATATGGAGCTACAAAATAATTATAACTACATGGTGACTCCTCTTCCCAATCTTCAGTAGTTCTTGTGCTCTCCGCTCCCTCCACGCATAGAGTTCGTTAACTATTCTGTTGTTTCTATAGGTTTGGTGCTCAATTTTAATTATCCTTTTAAAGTACAGTCCTGCTATCACTCGCCAGGAAAAAATAGAACTCTAAATGACACGAAAAGTCTTAATATTGACAAAGAAATGGGGTGAAACGTCTATACATCGCCAAACTAATGAGCCGAACGTCTTAAAATCTGAAAACTAATGGGGCAAAGCATGAGGAAGAAGAGGGCCCAGAAAAAACTACTCATCTCCCCTTAAATGGTCTACTGGTTGACTTTTCTGGTCACCCCGAATGGTAAATATTAAGGTATCACATCAATGAAAATAAGCGATTCAGTTCGGGATAGCTATGCAAACTTAAGGGGAAGGGTATATTGTTTGGTCGATTTTTCCATGTATATATATTGTTTAGCTTTCTTCCCTAGACCACGATCAAACTTTAAATAACATCCACGAGATCCCCCTTCGAAATACATTTGTACATTTGTCGGTAGAAAAATATCCGTCTTTAATTACAGGTTCGCTATCGCTCGGCAGGATATAATCGACACTTAAATGACGCGAAATGTCTTAATATTGAAAACAGATTGGAGCGAAATGCCTTTTAATCGACAAATTAATGGGCCGAACGTCATAAAATCTGAAAATTAATGGGGCAAAGCATGAGGGAGAAGTGGGTCCAGAAAAAACCCACCACGATTTGTATCTTTGGTCATACATGAATGGTACTGTGTGAATAGTAGTTCATAAATACCTGTAGTATGATGAGAGATATACTGTACTGAAAAATATATATATATACTGTGAAAGGAATATTGCAAAGTTAGTCCTGCAAAAATTGAAATGAAAGGCGCTATTTTTAAATAATATTAATATAGAGTATGCTCGAAAAAATGCGAAAAGTAATTATTCATACTGACATTTTTGCAATATACCTCTTTCAAGCTGTTTTACTTATATTTGTTTTTATTTTATTTTTTAACTATGACCGAAATATGAATCTCGTCAAAGGGATTTCGTTCAAAGAGTTTTAGGAAAGGTTTTGTTCTACCGGGTATATATTATCTCTTCGTACTTATTATCGTCAGTACTGTGGATTATGATGTTCTAAGATGTGTAGTCGTATGTATTTGTATGAAGTTCTTCACTGCTGAAACACATAATATATATATAATTATATATATACAGTATATATATATATACGTATATATATATATATATATATATATAATATATATAGCGAGAGAGAGGGAGAGATGAGATAGAGAGAGAGAGAGAGAGAGAGAGAGAGAGAGAGAGAGAGAGAGAGAGCGAGCTACATAGAGCTACATAGATACACAGACCACACAGACCTCAAGGTCCTTACTAGGCAGTCTGGCCTTACAAACTATAATATGCATATATGCATATATACACATACACATACATACATATATGTATATATATATACATATATATACACATACATATACACATACATACATACACACATATATACAGTATATATATACATACTGTACAGTGCACACATACATATACATACATTTTTTTTTTTTTTTTTTTTTTTTTTTTTTTTTTTTTTTTTTTTCATATCACCCCAGCCCTCTGCAGATAGAGGTCAAGCCTTCCCTTGAAGGCGTTTATTGTGTCGCTCTCCACCACTCTCGCTGGTATTTTATTCCACTCTGTCGCCACACTGTAGGTGAAGAAACTCTTTGTGACATCTAGGTTTGCCTTTTTGGTTTTTAATTTCATTCCATTTCCGCGAGTTTGATTAGTATTGTTTCATGTGAATAGTGCATTTACATCGACTTTGTCGAAACCTTTTAGTATCTTAAAGCACTCAATAAGCTGACCCCTCAACCTCCTCTTTTTTAATGAGAACAGGTTCAATCGTTTAAGTCTTTCTTCATATGGTTTATTTCTTAATGAGGGTATCATCTTCGTCGCTCTACGCTGTACTGACTCGAGTCTTACAATGTCCTTGATCAGATAAGGTGACCAGAACTGCACACCATATTCAAGGTGGGGCCTCACCATACTTTTGAACAGTGGCACTATTACGTTTCATGTTTATATGTAAATTTTCGTGTTAATAAAGCCCAATGCTATGTTTGCCTTATTTGCAGCTGCTATCATTGCGTCGGAAGTTTTTAGGTTTTCAGATATTAGTACCCCTAGGTCTTTTACTACCGTTGCGGTTTTTAGTTGTTTGCCATTCATTTCGTATTTGTATTTCCTATTTCTGCTACCAACCTGCAGCACCTGACATTTATCGACATTGAAGGGCATCTGCCATTTTTTCGACCACTCTGATATCTTGTTTAAATCAGATTGCAACGCATTTCTATCATCTTCGTTCAGGACTGTATTTCCTATTTTTGTATCGTCGGCGAATTTGGAAATGGTGTTCATCGATATCGTTAATGTAAATGAGAAACAGGACCGGTCCAAGGACTGAACCCTGTGGAACTCCACTAGTGACAGGCTCCCACTCCGATTCCACTCCATTTATCACCACTCTCTGTCTTATGTCCGTAAGCCCATTTTTTATCCAAGAATGAATTTCACCTTTGATACCTATCCTCTCCAGTTTAGCCAATAGTTTTCGGTGAGGCACCTTGTCGAAAGCTTTTTGAAAGTCCAAGAAGATTATATCTAGTGATTTCGTCATGTCGTTATATGTGAATAGTTTGTTATAAAATTCAATCAAATTTGTTAGGCATGACTTATTTGATCTAAAGCCGTGTTGACTATTTTTGATTAGGTTGTTTGATTCGAGGTAATCTCCAATCTTATCTCTAATGATTTTTTCCATGATTTTTCCTACAATTGAAGTTAGGCTAATTGGTCTGTAATTACTCGCTTTGGCCTTGCTACCCTTCTTGTATATCGGCGTAATGTTCGCATCTTTCCAATCACTCGGTACAATCCCCTGTAGTAGTGATAAGTTAAATAGTTGTGTCAGGGGTTTTGCTATTTCGTCCTTGACATTCTTAATTATTTTCGGGTGGAGCATGTCGGGTCCCGGGGTCTTATTTACATTTAAATTACTCAATTTGCTTTGTACTTCGGTAACACTGATGGTGAAATCTCCTATCTCATGAGTTGAGGTGTTATTTTCAAGGGTATGATCGATAATTTCTTCTGTGAAAACTGAGCCAAAATATTTGTTGAGCAGATTTGCCGTGTTTGTGTCGCCTGTTATTGTCTGGCCATCTTCTATTAGCGGTCCGATTCCGCTTTTGATCTGTTTATTTTTGTTTACGTAACTGTAGAATTTTTTGGGGTTTGTGGCACTTTCTCTGGCAATAGTCATTTCGTAATTATTGTTTGTTCGCCCTAATTATTTTTTTCACTTCCCTTCTACTATTTTTGTACAAGTTTTTAATTACTTCAGTGTTTGTGTTATTTTTTACAAGTTTGTGGAGTTGATTCCTTTTCCTTATTGCCTTGCCAATGTCTCTACTGTACCAAGGGGGCATACTTGATTTCGTACTACGTTTTGGTTTCATGGGTACAAATTGTTTATGCGCTTCTGTAATTGTAGACTTAAAATGTCCCCATAGTTCATTTACTTCGTTTATATTTATGAGGTTTGAGTGTATGTTTGATAGCGATTCCTTAAGTCCGTCATAGTTTGCGTTTTTGAAGTCCGAAACCATTCCTGTTGTTTTTACTGAGGAATATTTGCTTATAACGTTGATTCTTAAGATTTTATGATCGGACGTTGCCAGATGTTCACCTACATCCAGGTTTGATAATAAATTTTCTTGGGTAGTGATTACGAGGTCTAGTATATTCCTGTCTCGCGTCGGCTGTTTTACGTGTTGAGGCAAAAAATTGTCCTGGATGAAGCTTGTCATTAGGCGTGACTCAGCATTTTTTCCGGTCGTGGTATTCCAGTCAATTAGGGGGAGGTTATAGTCACCTAGTAAAACTGTTTCGTCGGAATTAAGGGTTTTCTCTAGTATTTCATAAAAAATTGTATCATCGGCAACAGTTAGTCTCGGTGGTCGGTACGCTGTAGTGATATTTAAGTTCATGTTTTTTTGTATTTATTTTGACGCACACTATTTCTGCATTACTTTCGGGGAGAGTCACCTCGACTGGGTTTAAGTAGGTTGCAAGAGAGAGAGAGAGAGAGAGAGAGAGAGAGAGAGAGAGAGAGAGAGAGAGAGAGAGAGAGCGCAAAGCTGGATTAATTACTCAGTGCGAAGAACTATTTCCGACATAGATTTAACAGCTAAAACCATGAAATTCAGTAAGTGCAATGTATAAAATAGAACCTACTAGAATTCTACGATAAAGTGCGAAAATATATAGCTGTAGCATATTAGAGCAACGGTAGCGCCACAAAGACTCACGTTGGCAGGGAAATGTGTGGGATAATGCCGGTATCACACGAGAGCTTTTATAGTCAACATTCGATGCTCAACATTTTTCTGGCAACATTTCTGGAGTATTTTGCACTGGTATCGGAAACTAGACTGCTGATAGATGAATTTAGGTATCAGCAAAATATTAAATGTTTACCTCGTGAGCTGCCAGACCAGTGTTGAGGATAAATGCTGAGTGAAAATCTCTCGTGTGATACCGCCTTAAGCCGCACAGAGAAATATTAATTCGGGTGAATGTAGTTTGTCTTTATGCAGATTAATTTGCAGTTCTGCCTCATACAGCTTACCACAGAATAATTATTGTAATATGGATTAACTTCGCTTTGGTGGATATAATATATATATATATATATATATATATATATATATATGTGTGTGTGTACTGTGTTCAGTTCTGGTGGCCTTACTATAAAAATGATACAGACAAATTGGAATGAGTTCAACGTAGAGTTACCAAGATGATACCCTGTCTTCGGAACAAACCATACGAGGAACGTCTTAAAGAACTAAATGTATATCCATTAACCAAGTGCAGATTGAGAGGTGACCTTATTCAAGTTTTCAAGATCATTAAAGGCATCAACAACATGGACTGCAGTATATATTTTACGATTGACCGATCAAACTACACGCGGGAAAATGGCTGCAAAATCATTGGAAAACCATTCAACTCTAACGAATCCAAGAATTTCTTCTTCAATCGAGTCGTCAACTTGTGGAATGGGCTTCCCTTCAAAGTTCGCCTAGACAAGCACCTTGCCCTGAACCCAAGGTTGACTGCATTTGTAATTGAATAAATAATTTCTTTAGTAGTGTTCGTTCAATAACCTAATAGATCTTAATAAAATTTCCCCTGCCATGAACTAAGCCCCAGGGCAGCACTTTCTTCTCACATCTTTCCCACATTCTCTCCGAAATACTGTTGCAACACTTAGAACAGCAGTGTTTTGGAGGGCAAGTTGCCTCGAGGGGTCGCATGACTGTTGTTGCTTGTTTTCCTTTGTACCCTTCCTTTGTAAATAACTGTGTATATATATATACAGTATACACACATATATATATATACTGTATATATATATAGAGAGAGAGCGTTTGCACAGCATTTGTGCATTTGGAATTCCAAGGTATTATATACAGTAATTGGAAAAACTAACCGAGATACCTCATCCTGTATGGTTGGTATAGAAGCTGTAAATCTCCCTTATCAATGTTTGTTTTAAAATGATGCAGCCTGTGATTGTAGATGTACGTAATATTTGTGATTCGTGTTTGGCTGGGTGAGAATTAAATGCAATCTCTTCAACCCAAGTTGCGTGGGTATAGTTGTAACAATCCCTTTATGGTACTCTGAAATATGAGTCCTACGAGTTGTCTATAAAATATGAGTCCTACGAGTTGTCTATAAAATATGGGTCCTACGAGTTGTCTATAAAATTTAATACTTTCTCCAAGTAGCATTTCTCCTCCTTAACCCCTAATGTACCGGCGACGTCTATTTTACTTGATATCAGTTACCTTTAGAGTTAGACGATTCTATGAAGCTTAGGAAGGATATATGGTAGCTAAAAGGATTAATTGAGATACTCTGTAGCCTATTAATGGATAGACGTTCTCCCTAAGTGTAATAAAATCGTATAGTAGTTGTCACAATATATAGAAATAGATGTCAGCAGTACTAAATGGGTTAATATAAATAGGAAACGGTTAGTTATTCTTTATCACGCTGTGGTGTAGTTGATTAAGGGAGCCCACCTCGCTTTTTTCTTCTCTTTCTCTCCCTCTCTCTTTGGCTTGTATCCATTCGGCCCGGTTCAGCCTACTGTTTTAAGACGTTTACCCCCATCCAGGTTTACTGGGCAATTGCGAAGTTCCTCCTGGAAGATGGCACTTGGAAAAAAGAAAAAAAAACGCCTCAGTGCCGGTGAAATGGAAGACATATAATTAGGTGGCACATCTCCTTACCACCACCTTCCGTCATATAATTAGGTGGCACGTCTCCTTACCACCACCTTCTGTCATCCCCTTACATTTATTGTGGGATCTCTTTCTACATCAACACCAACACCACAACAACCATTAACCCCTTCTGTACCGACGGCCTCTTATGTATTCATTCTACCTCTATTAACCCCTTCTGTACCGACGCCCTCTTATGTATTCATTCCACCTCTATTAACCCCTTCTGTACCGACGACCTCTTATGTATTCATTCTACCTCTATTAACCCCTTCTGTACCGACGACCTCTTATGTATTAATTCTACCTCTATTTTAACGATTTTGTATAGCTGAAGAAGGATATGTGGTAGTAAAAAGGGTTAATTAAGATAGTTCGAAGCCTAGTAATTGCTGTAATTCTTAAACTGAATAAAATAGTCCAGTATTTGCCAGAATGTAACCGAAGGACGTCACCGGTAATGAAGGGGTTAAGGCGACAACAACCTGGTGACAGTTAGTTTTATTTATCTTCTGCTTCTCGAAATAGTTGAGCATACAATAGTAAATTTATTGACTGCCTCACTAACTTTTCAGGATGCAATATATTCCAAATGCCTCGGAAGCTTGGGTGAAGGCTGATATTGCAAGTTGCATGATTTAGCACCCCCATCACCCAGTGCTGCCGTTGGGTCGGGTCCCACGGCTGCAATGCAACTCATGCAACATTATGAGACTCTTTAGTAAACCGATACTATAGTCTATTCGCTGTAAGTAGGCGAGAAATCATTACCTCTATCCTCTGTAACTCAACAATAGCTAGAGCAATTTGGTTGTCAATGTCCACATCTATTCCTTGACTGACTCTTCCCAAATGGTAGAAATATTAGCTCGGTTACTCTAGTCGTTTTTGAGTTACAGAGGTCAGAGCTTATGATTTATCGCCTACTTACAGCGTATAGACTATAGAAGACGACTGATACTTGCTACCTTTCTATTGATATAGCTATTTATCTATTGACAGACACGTTGGTCCGAGAAGGAGTGGCCACGAATTATATATATATATATGAATGAATGAATGTGTGTGTTTCGAAGTTATTGGGTCTTATACACATCATAGTGTATCAAAATTAAAAATGTATTGTCCTGCTGTAAATATGGTTATGTAAATTAATCAGAGAAACGTAAAGGCTAAAATATGAATCTTTCCTCTCTGTACAGTAAAGCCGAGAGATCTATTCCAACTAGATTAGTATGTTGACATGTTGCTCATGGTGTTAAGCTGGAGGTACACGAGCCGTTTTTCGAGCAATTGTTACGGGCAATTATGGTCTGGCAGCTTCAAAAATTACCCTTTATTAGAATTCAGCCGCCTAACATACTCTACCTTCAGTCTAGTTACCGATACCAGTGCAAAAAAGTCCCGAAATATAGCGAGAATAAACTTGCTCATGGAAAATTGACGGAAAAATCCTTCGTATGACAGCGGCTATATTATATCTAGCATTTTGTGTTTTGTTTATCTACTCGTCAACTTATCAATTGCAATGTATCTATATGTATGTTCTCTCTCTCTCTCTCTCTCTCTCTCTCTCTCTCTCTCTCTCTCTCTCTCTCTCTCTCTCTCTCTCTCTCTTTATCTATCTATCTCAATTACTGCTATGTTGGGGAAGTTGTCGAACTAGATATATATTCGACGTGATTGTTAATATTGTTCTCTCTCTCTCTCGCTCTCGCTCTCTCTCTCTCTCTCTCTCTCTCTCTCTCTCTTTTAGTTGCTGTCCTCACGAAAAGTACAATCGACTACACAAATTAATAACCTTGACATTATATTAGGGAAAACATTGACTCCGGAATTGTAGCTTTGGGAAACATTTCAAAATATTACATCACCTTGTCAAAATCGTTCAATAAAATATGTAACACTTATTCCTGCAGGTGATTGTACAGTTGGACACATGAATTCATACCAACTCCCTGATTTTGCGTATAAAATTAAATATATTGTGATTGACTTCTACTAATATTTTTGGTATACTCCTGTGTAGTTGGGGAGACTGGTACTTATACCTCAATAATTTGGTAATTTTGAAATATATTTATACATTTCACATTCATAAATAGTCTACGAATATACTAGATTAGGTTAGGTTAGGTTAGATTTTGGTTAGATTAGGTTAGGTTTGTTAGATTAGGTTAGGTTTGTTAGATTAGGTTAGGTTTGGTTAGGTTAGGTTAGGTTAGGTTAAAGATATTGTTCAATGTTTCTTATTAAATAGGCATCTGAAGAACAGTTATCCGCGCTACACAGGATCTTGCCCTATTGTTCTATAAAATAGTTAACTGATCACATGAATTGAAACAACTGCTTAAGGGAGCCCACCTCAATTTTGTTCTCTTTCTCCCCCTCTCTCTTTGGCTTGTATCCATTCAGCCTACTGTTTTAAGACGTTTATCCCCATCCAGGTGTCAATATTTTCCCGGTGAGAGGTAGCGAGCCAGCATAGTCCTATATATATTTTTGTTTTTTATGGCAAGCTAAATTTGTACATTTTTCGATAGAAAAATCTCTCCGGCGAAGCCGGATCTTTCCATACAATGCTGGCTCGCTATTGCACGCCATGAAGAGATCAGCACCTGGATGGCAATAAATGTCTGAAAACAGTTGGCTGAATGGGGCCGAATGGATACAAGCCAGGGAAAGAGAGAAAAGGAGAGAAAGCTACACAAAAAGCCGGTGACCCCCCTTAAGAAAATATATTCCTAATTCAACCATACTAGTTTTCCTTCTGTGTAATTTATGCGGGCAAGCATATACTGTATATGGCGCTACTGTGAAGGAGTTGTTACCACCCTGCACTCCCTGCTCAAGAACTGGGCTAGGGTGGGTGCCCTGATGATCAGGTACTTCAGTGTGGCGACAGGTTGCTAAACCGCACCGTCCTCCAACAGCACCGGTGTCTGTCAATAACAAAAAACTGGCTATAGTCTGTTCGCTGTAAGTAGGCGATAAATCATGACCACTAGCCTATGTAACTCAAAAATTACTAGAGTAATCGAGCTAATATTTCTAACTTTTGCGAAGAGTCAGTCATGGAATAGATGTGGAAATTTACAGCTAATTTTCTCTCGCCCTTTTTAAGATACAGAGGATAGAGGTCATGGTTTATTGCCTACTTACAGCGAATAGACTATAGCCCGAGACTGGAACCGTCAACCTCACGGTTTACAGGCAAGCGCTCTACCAACCGCGCTACAGCCTGTGGGTAATTGTACATAAAGTAATCCGTATTTACGAAAAGGCTATTTGCTTGATCAATGTTCTATGACAGATGCTAAGTGAGCGTTATTAGTTTTTGAAACACAATATTGTCACAACTCAGGTAATTATGAATTTGTAAATACACTTTGAGGTATTTTGTGTTTAGCTTAAAAGTATGTAAATCATGAAACACAACATAACATAGTCACATAACAAGTAATCATGAATGTGTAAATACACTTTGGATAATGTTGTTTCGAACCTAGAACCACAACAATCATAAAACTTATATTACCATCCGTAGCGTACCTGTATAAGAGGGTATAGTGCCAACTTTAAGGGGGGGGGGGGTTTATGGCCCAACTTCTCCCTCTTGTTTAGCCCCATCAGTAGAAAGAGACAGACAGAGACAGACAGACAGACAAACATAGACAGACAGACAGACAGAGAGTGAGAGACAAAAAAATACCCACCTGTTAAACCACACACACACACACACACACACACACACACACACACACACACACACACACACACACACCTGTACAATATACACTGACGCGACACATAAATTCCGTTGTCAGGACTCTTCAACAACCCTCGGGAAATAACGCGGGAAACGGCCACCAATTTGCCCGGCCTGTTTGGAAATAAATAGAGTTTAGACACCTGTTATAAGGGGATGGGCGTAGTTATTGGCTTATTTGTTTATGTTTTATTATTTTTTTTAGTTTCATCCCTAGACCTCCATCAAGCTTTAAAAAACACCTCCGGACCCCTTTCAAGATGAATGTGTACATTTTTCGATAGAAAAATGTCACGGCCAAAAACTAATGGCGCTAAACATGAGGAAGAAGGGGGGGCCAGAAAAGCGACCCCTTTCACCTTAATGCCTGTAATTACAGGAATATCTGAACATATTTTGGAAGTACAGTTCTCATTATATTATATAAAGTTAAACCAATTCTAATCTTTGAACCTATAAAGCCAAGATTTGTATAATCTGGGTTATGATCAATAATTATATTATATTGTTTGCGTTCAATAGTGATTCAAATGGTGCGTTGCCATTTGTGCGTTTGACAGTGCAATTATGATACATTAGCTAACCAGCCGTCCGGCTGGCTCAGTTGATAGCGTGCCTGATTCCCATCTTCAAGGTCTCTCGTTCAATCCCCGCTCAGATTGAAAAGTTTTTCTGGGATACAGCCGGCGGTTACCATCTCCCCATGAGCAAGGAGGATGGGTAATGGTCTCTGGTAGACTAAAGAAAGCCAAGCGCTTGTGAATCCTCGAAGGAGGAGATACGGGCGCTATATAAGTAACCAGAAGATTATTATTATTATTATTATTATTATTATTATTATTATTATTATATGGTGTGAGCCTTAAATATCTAAATACTGGGTTTCACTAACAAATGGTCACCTTGTATGTATTATTAGACAGGTGCCTTGACAATTCTTTAATACTGGATTGAAACTATCGAACATACACGAGACAAGTTATTCAGAAATTCAATAGGTACCAACATATGGGTACCCTCTTATATAATCCCTAAAGCAATAGCTACCAACATATGGGTACCCTCTTATATAATCCCTAAAGCAATAGGTACCAACATATGGGTACCCTCTTATATAATCCCTAAAGCAATAGCTACCAACATATGGGTACCCTCCTATATAATCCCTAAAGCAATAGCTACCAACATATGGGTACCCTCTTATATAATCCCTAAAGCAATAGCTACCAACATATGGGTACCCTCCTATATAATCCCTAAAGCAATAGCTACCAACATATGGGTACCCTCTTATATAATCCCTAAAGCAATAGCTACCAACATATGGGTACCCTCCTATATAATCCCTAAAGCAATAGCTACCAACATATGGGTACCCTCCTATATAATCCCTAAAGCAATAGCTACCAACATATGGGTACCCTCCTATATAATCCCTAAAGCAATAGCTACCAACATATGGGTACCCTCCTATATAATCCCTAAAGCAATAGCTACCAACATATGGGTACCCTCTTATATAATCCCTAAAGCAATAGCTACCAACATATGGGTACCCTCTTATATAATCCCTAAAGCAATAGCTACCAACATATGGGTACCCTCTTATATAATCCCTAAAGCAATAGCTACCAACATATGGGTACCCTCTTATATAATCCCTAAAGCAATAGCTACCAACATATGGGTACCCCTTATATAATCCCTAAAGCAATAGCTACCAACATATGGGTACCCTCCTATATAATCCCTAAAGCAATAGCTAATGGGTTTATTCAATGTTAATGGGGTAGTACTTGTTTTATGTACAGTATTTGTTATCTATCTATTTTTGAGTTTCCTAGCTAGACCTCCATCAAGCTTATAAGAAATACCCGCTAGACCCCCTTTCAGGATAAATGTGTAAATTTTTCGGTAGAAAAAATTCCCGGCCGAAGGCCGGATCCTTCTAAAATTACAGGCTCGCAATCGTTCGCCAGGAAAGAATCGACACCTAAAGGTCTTAAAATAGACAAAGAAATGAGGCGAAAGATCTCCAAATCGCCAAACTAACGGAACGAACATTTTAAAAATTCAAAACTATTATAGTACAGTATACTAAACATGAGGGAGAAGGGGGTCCATAAAAAGCGAGTAGTACCCCCTTAAGTCGGTGGTAAGAGTCCTGTCACCTCTCCTGCCTCACCGAGTCACCGTAACCTGCGATATTAATAGACTGGAACATTTTCGGTGTGCAAAACGTGTATATTACTACCAGTGCCTAAAACAACTCTTTGATACCTTATACTCTGACTAACACTAGAGAAATATTCAATACCAATGTAGTTAATGCGTTAAATAATTTGTATTAGCATTTTCATCTGGGCTATAAACAGTCTAGGCTAACATTAGGTTTAGATTGTGCACGTTTTCTGTCATTATTCGCTTCTTTTTTTTTACCTGTTACCATGGTAACAAGGCAGCTCTGTTTACAAGTCATTGGCACATAATTAGTGATCATAACTGTTCACTCATTCAAAAGTCATGTCACCGCTCCACTAGTATAATTCAAGTTTTGTAGGTCAAATTGAGAATTATTTACTCTTGAAGGTTAGTTTGCACGATCAATTTCGAAGAATATGGTCCTGGAGTTTGAGAGAAGCCGGTCACCAACCGAAAATTAGGGCTCTTTATTCACTGTCTACAAGCACACGCGCCTGGAAATATTGAGGGCAACTGTACACTCTAAGACACAAATCCCGGCCCAATATGAACCCTCCAACAGCAAAACGAACCTCCGAATTGTAAATAGTTAATAGTTAATTATTATGACGATTCGGTTCAGTTCGAGATAGCTTCGAATATTTATGGCCTCGATTTATGTCTCAGTGTACGAAGATATCACTACGGAATCGAATCTTGTCATTATTATTTTTCCTATAGTCTATTCGCTGTAAATAGGCGAGAAATCATAACCTCTATCCTCTGTAACTCAAAAAGGGCTAGAGCAAATTGGCTGTAAACCTCAACATCTATTCCTTGACTGACTTTTTCCAAACGGTAGAAATATTAGCTCGATTATTGAATAGACTATAGTATATACCTTCTGTGGGTTCATTTTAGCAGTTAGTGGATTCAGAAAAGGTCTTGCCTTATGTTCTTGAGTGTATTCTCAGCGACCCTAATTATGTACGAATCTGAATCGTCGAACTACATAAATGAGCCTTCGAAATGCAAATACTCGTACTTATTATTCTGAAATAGGTTCGAAACTTAAAACAAAGAATTTTTGATCATAACTGTTCACTCATTCAAAAGTCATGTCACCGCTTCACTAGTATAATTCAGCTTTTGTAGGTCAAATTGAGAATGAAAGTGTTGCCTACACTGAAATGTGAACAATACTCCATTAACCCCTTCTGTACCGTCGACGTATGTTATATTTTATTCTAGCAATATGTAGACGATTGTATACAGCTTAGAAAGGATCTGTGGTAGTTAAAAGGTTTGATTGAGATAGTTCGAAACCTTATAATTGCTAAAGTAGTCTAGCATTCTTGCTAAAGATCCTTCCTAAAGTGAATACAATCGATTAGTAGGAGCCAGAATAAAATCAAAACACATCGGCGGTATAGAAGGGGTTAATTACATAGCTTACCAAGCCTCCGTGATGATGTAAGGAGGCTGTGGTTGACCTTGAGAATAAGGATATGGTTTGCAATGGATCATGAAGGCTGTTGATGATTATTTGATATTGACTGTAAATTTATTAACAATGAATGTAGCCTATATGAAAAACTAACCTCAATTGAAGAAAAGTATTTACATTGTAATATAAGTTACTAACTTGGAAGTACACAGCCACACTCAAACTTTGGTCAAACATAAATAATATATATATATATATATATATATATATATATATATATATACAGTATGTAATTATATATATAAGAGAGAGAGAGAGAGATGGAGAGAGAGAGAGAAATAGTGTACATATAATACAAAAAACACACAGAATGGAGGGTACATCCGTAGATTTATTCACGTTGAGTAGTTCTGGAACCCTGCAATAGATGGCACTGAAAAAAAAAAATCGAAAAAGGGTAACTGGCAACATTTAGAGGCACCTTTGTATTAATAGAATACATAGGAAGACTCCTCTCTCCTATACACACCCTCTGGGCGAAATCTCGCACACGTGTCAGTATGATATTTGTAACATGTGAGAGTGGATGATGTTGCTGCTGTTTTTGCCGTTGCCTCTACTCCGGCCCAGAGACGCTCCACTTGAACAGACACAGACAAACGGTACAGTTATTGCAAAGGGACTGGGACCTTTTGTGTCTCCAGAAAGTAAAATGTCACTCATACAGGAAGAGAAATGTGAATTTACGAAACTATATACACTTGTGAAGTATGCATATCCAAAGTACACCGTGAACATAGCAAAATTATATAAGATACACAGCTTGCCCACATAGTATTGGAATAAACTGATACTTGGTAGTGTCATCTAAGAAGTCTGGAGCCGGTGCGGACGACATTTATGAGCCCAAGTTATGGTTCCTTGCTCAACTCCAGTTTTCTGTATCCTGAAAAAACACAAAAGGAAAGTGCGTCGTCCTTATAAACTCTACTGAACTGGTGAGTTTTTATAGTTGGCACGTTTTCGTTTATGTTCAGTCACCATCATTAAATATTCTGATACATTTTGAGGTTAAACTTAAGATAATTAGTGCGGTACTATTAGAAACAATATATTAGGACAATAGGTACGAATAGATTCTCAATGTCATCTGCATAGAGGATTTGCGATGTCAACATCTATAAAAACCCAGATATGACCTTTAATTATGTCTCGTGCATAAACAAACGCAATTTAGACAACTTAACTAGATAAGGGTCATGTTGGAGGGCGTATAGTCCCTTTGTTTACATTACTTTTACGCTCGTGGTAATGTTCTAACCCAAATTGATTTTTTTGTTTTTTTTAAATATCTCACGACTAGCTGTTACTTACCCCCTGCTGGCAATATATATATATACATGATGCTGATAATGCGTCATGGGGGGGGGGGAAGAGGGCCTCAACCTATTATTGTATCGGTAAAATTCCAGTTTTACATACAGGGGACATGTAGGGGACGATTTTTACAAGTATTGTTTTATAAGTGTTCCCTTGTTTTGTTTTTTGTTTGTTTTTTTTGGGGGGGGGGTTAGAAGTGTGTGTGTGTGTTTTATTTATTTATTTATCTTTTTTATGAACCACATAGGATATTGCAAAAAAACAAAAAAAACACGAAACCGCGAGCGTACGTACGACCTATGTAAACAAGACGACCGTACATCCTTCCCGATTTTTGTTAGTGAGTATATTATATTATTGTGAATTACCGACGGTTAGGACATACTGTATATGCCAATGAAGTACATGATGTAACTAATATGTATAAACCTAAATAATAGATCATAACTTAGACCCAGTGTAAAACTAGAGTAATACCACAGATATTACGGTGACTAATACTGTAAGACAACGCTTTGGAAAACACATGAAGAATTATATTCCATACGTGACCTAAAACACATATTGTCCTTGGTCTGTTGTTCCTTGGTTTCCTTCGTTAGTCTCGGTTTAAAAAGAAATAATAATACATTTTTCAATACAAAAAATATATACCCTGTATATTGAACAAACGAATTTTCCTCGTAGCCTGAGAGGGCACCACATACTGTCATTTTCTGTTCCAGGAAATTGGAGTAATTTTTCGTTGGCATATTAAGCTTCTTAGCCGACGAAAGTTGAAGATTACTTTGAAAGTACCTTAGCTTAGGTCCTACTATCGCTTAGGCTAATTGAGAGAGAGAGAGAGAGAGAGAGAGAGAGAGGTAAGTGAGGGGCGAAAAGGGAAAAATAAATAGGAAGAAATAGATAATTAGTGAGATATGGAGAGAGATTTACATATTTACATAAATTTACATAGATACACTGACCACACAGACCTTACGATCCCAGCGAGGTGGTCAGGACTTAATTCTAGTAGAGATAGCTAACCCGAGAATAAGGGACAGTGGAAGGAAAGGATAGCAAGGAAGAGAGAGAGAGAGAGAGAGAGAACAGACAGCACACACAATACAGAACAGACAACACACAAAACGGGCAGAACGCAAAACTTCCAACATATGGTACACAAACAAAACTCAAAACACCCACCAATATACACACCATAAACATGTAGGTAGAGTCTGTTAAGGGGAGGCAGACCGTTTTTCTGGACCCCCTTCTCCCTAATGTTTAGCCCCACTAGTTTTGAGATTATAAGATGTTCGGCCCATTAGTTTGGCGATTGTAACACCCTTCGCCCCATTTTGTTGTCAATTTTATGACCTTTCGTGCCATTTAGGTGTCGATTATTTCCTGGCGAGCGACAGCGAGCCTGCAATTTTAAGAGGAACCGGCCTTCGGCCGGGAAATTTTTCTACCGAAAAATTTACAAATTTATCTTGAAGGGGGGTATAGGGGGTGTTTTTTTAAGCTTGATGGAGGTCTAGGGAGGAGAATAAAAAACAAAAAACAAAAAATGAATAAATTATTAATAGACCAAACAAACGGTCTGCCTGCCCTTAATTCTAGGTTGGACAGATATCGTAACCTCTAACCTAACTAAAAATGGACTAGAGTAATCGAGCTAATATTTCTACCAAATAGGAAGACTTGGCCAGGGAATAGGTGTGGAGATTGACAGCTCATTTGCTCTAGTCCTTTTTGAGTTACAGGGGTTAGAGTTTACGAGCTCTGCCTGACCTAGAATGAACGGACTATAGGTATGTAGAGGGGCGCCACATTTGACACCTCTGCTTATGAAAGATATATTATGTGTAAGACAGATGGTAGGAGAACACACCACACCCCAATACATCACCGGGAGAGTCTAGGAATGTACACTCGGATACCATAGTCTCTAGCCTACTCGTAAGAATTCGTGGACCCCCTATGGTATTCGTGGACCCCCTATGGTATTCGTGGACCCCCTATGGTATTCGTGGACCCCCTATGGTATTCGTGGACCCCCTATGGTATTCGTGGACCCCCTATGGTATTCGTGGACCCCCATGGTATTCGTGGACCCCCTATGTTTGTTTCTGTATTCGTGGACCCCCTATGTTTGTTTCTGTATTCGTGGACCCCCTATGGTATTCGTGGAACCCCTATGGTATTCGTGGACCCCCTATGGTATTCGTGGACCCCCTATGGTATTCGTGGACCCCCTATGGTATTCGTGGACCCCCTATGGTATTCGTGGACCCCCTATGGTATTCGTGGTCCCCCTATGGTATTCGTGGTCCCCCTATGGTATTCGTGGACCCCCTATGGTATTCGTGGACCCCCTATGGTATTCGTGGTCCCCCTATGGTATTCGTGGTCCCCCTATGGTATTCGTGGACCCCCTATGGTATTCGTGGTCCCCCTATGGTATTCGTGGTCCCCCTATGGTATTCGTGGTCCCCCTATGGTATTCTTGGACCCCCTATGGTATTCGTGGACCCCCTATGGTATTCGTGGACCCCCTATGGTATTCGTGGACCCCCTATGGTATTCTTTATGCAATTATGGTAAATCTACAGTTATACTACCCCTCCCCCACTACCCCCCACCACCTCCCCCCTTCAAAACACGCCTTTTAGCGTGTTTTTTTGGATGATTCAGCAGACGCGGAAACTGGAAAATAACTTTCTTTTGATAAAAAATTATCACCAACCAGATACGAGTTTTTCAGGTAATTTGTTGTTGTTTTTATTTTTTTCTTTGATATACAGTGTTGTTTAATACCGAGGACCGTCGCATTTTAGTATTTTTAACATTAGCCTAACCTAACCTAACTTAACCTAACCTAACCGAAAAGTAACCTGTTTCCGCGACGGTCTAAACTCCCCCTCACGTTCCCTGTTTATGGGTGCGCGACGGTCTAAACCCTGCTCACGTTCCCTGTTTATGGGTTTGCGAAGGTTTGTAATACTTCAATGTATCTATTTCAAGTCGAATATACATTTCCGCGCATCATCAAACCATACTAAGTCTACTACTAATAATATTAACCCATTAGTACCAACAGAATAGCGACAAAATAGGGGTAGTATAACTGTAGATTTATCGTTTAGGTAAAGAAAAGTATGTTAATAAATTCATGTCCAGAGATATACTTCCATAATGAGAAATAGGTGAAGTCCACGAATACTTATAAGTGGACTAGAGTCTATGGCATCCGCGTGTACAGTCATGGTAAACACATTTGTTCTTCTTCAATAACATCAATATTGGCTTTCACTCGAGTAATAAAGCACAATAATATACTTAACACATCAATATTTCACTAGGAGAGGCTAGGAATGTACAGTTGGCCAAATAATTCGTGTCTCCTCTGTCGTTACGTTTTGCTCTCTTTATGCTGTATTTATGTCTGTCGGATGTTGAATAGGGCGTGTAAATGTAGGAACATGTTTGTATATCTCACTCGAAGCGATGAATTTATGCTTAGATAGTGCTGATCCCAAGTATTGATCGAAATATACTTGGTGCCGCGACATCACTTATTTGGCCGATTGTACGGGCATGATTAAGAAAATCCTGTTCTACTTCAATAACATCAACATTGGCTTTTACTCGAGTAAGAAGAACAATATATACTTACCACATTCGAACGAAGACCTTGTATTCCAAGTTGGTTTTCAATTGTCGAGTATAGTTTCTTAGGTCAAGGGAGGAAATTGTATGGTATAATACTGTGTAGTCGGGAGACCTGTAGGCTACATATATCTCAATAATTTGGTAATGTTACAATATATTGTTTACATTTTACATTCATAAATAGTCCAATAATATACTAGGTTAGGTTAGGTTCTGGTTATGTTAAGGGGAGGTTTTTAGTGTGTTTCCTAGACTTCCATCAAGCTTGAAATTACACCCCCTTGACCCCCTTTCAAGATAAATTTGTACATTTTTCGGTAGAAAAATTTCCCGGCCGAAGGCCGGTTCCTCTTAAATTACAGGGTCGCTATCGCTCGCCAGGATAAAAATGACACCTGAATGGCACGAAAGGTCTTAATATGGGGTGAAAGTTCTTAAAATCGCTATACTAATGGGGCAAACATTTTATAATATCAAAAGCAATGGCGCTAAACATGAGGGAGAAAGGGGTCAAGAAAAAAATCCCTCAAGTGGAGATCTCCCCTTAAAGATATTGTTCAATGTTTCTTAGTAAATAGGCATCGGAAAAACCGTTCTCACCGCTACACAGGATCTTGCCCATTTGAGTTACTATTGTGTAGGTAGGACAAGACATTCGTGCCTGACTGTATCGGTGACACATGGGCTCGCTACACGCCACCCTTTGGGGGCAACAACACCTCCTCCCTCATGTTTAGCCCCATCAGTTTTGAGATTTTAAGGCGTTCGTCCCGTTAGTTTGGCAATTTAGAGACACTTCGCCTAATTTCTTCCAATTTTAAGACCTTTCGTGCCATTTAAGTGTCGATTTTTTCCTGGCGAGCGACAGCGAACTTGTAATTTAAGAGGAACCGGCCTTCGGCCGGGCCATTTTTCTACCGAAAAATTTACAAATTTATCTTGAAGGAGGGACTTGGAGGGGTGTTTTTTAAGCTTGATGGAGGTCTAGGGAGGAAGCTACAAATTATAACAAAATTATACATACAGGAGCAAATAAATAGGCCCATCTCCCCTTAATATTGCGTAGATAGGACAAAGCTTTTGTGCCTGACTGTACCGGTGACACATGGGCCCGCTACACGCCACCTTTGGGGGGTGGGGGGGGGCGACAACAGGAAGAGGTGGGGGACACGGAAAACAATAATAATGATTACTATACTGTAGGTATGCTGGACAAGGGGAGGAGCTCAAAATGGCAACACTCGTAAACAGCCGCAATCCTTAAGGGGAGATTTTCACTTGGGGGATTATTTTTTCAAACTTCCTTTACCCTCATGTTTAGCCCCATTAGCTTTGAGATTTTAAGACGTTCACCCAATTTTTGTCAATTTTATGACCTTTCGTGCCATTTAGATAGCGAGCCTGTAATTTAGGAGGAACGGGTCTTCGGCCGGGAAATTTTTCTACCGAAAAAAATTAAAAATCTATCTCGAAGGGGGTTCTGGAGGGTATTTATTTAAAGCAAACTAAAAATCTCCCCTTAACGCATTCACCACCATAACGCCTTCTTTCCGGGGTTAATTGGGATAGTGTGAACCCTAAATATCCTCACAGATCCTTCCTAAATTGCATAAGATCGCCTAATGATAGCCAGAGAAAACTGTCAAAAATTTGTCATAATCGTGTTTTGTTTTGTTTTTCTATATGAGTGAGGGAGACAAAAGGCAAAACTGCGTGTGGTGAGTGCCTCTCCCAGAGTTAAAAGAGTGCCAGGGCCAAAATCAAGGGACGTTCAAGCCAAAATGCCCAGACACACGGAGTTTGAAGCAATATAAGTCATAGGAAAAGGGAAAGGCTGATTCTGGGAGAGAGTTCCAGAGCTCAGCTGTTGGGTTGGAAATTTGCACAGAGTATGGGTGGGATTAAGTAAGTTAAGTAAGGGTTAAGTAACTTCAATTGAGTATGATTAGATTAATAGACATTGTACGCGAATTCCTCTTATTGATTTTGTGTTATTGCTTTTGTTCGGGCTCTGTCTCGAGTCGGTCACCCCTAACTAAAGGTAATGTACCTGAGTATATACATATAGACATACATACGTACTTTCTTGTTAGACGAGTTAGACAAAGGTGAGAGTCCTGGAATTGGACGAGCTTTAAATATATTGCCAGAATATATAATTATATTGTCATGAGTTTGGATTAATTATAGCAGTTCTGAATATTCCAGACAAGGCATTATGACCATATCTGTTAAGGGGAGATCTCCGCTTGAGGGATTTTTTTCTTGACCCCTTTCTCCCTCATGTTTAGCCCCATTGCTCTTGATATTATAAAACGTTCGCCCCATTAGTTTAGCGATTTTAAGAACTTTCACCCCATATTAAGACCTTTCGCGCCATTCAGGTGTCGATTTTATCCTGGCGAGCGATAGCGAGCCTGTAATTTAAGAGGAACCGGCCTTCGGCCGGGAAATTTTTCTACCGAAAAATGTACAAATTTATCTTGAAAGGGACTCAAGGGGGTATAATTTTAAGCTTGATGGAGGTCTAGGGAACAAAGTAAATACCTCCCCTTAATATACTGTATATGGCTTAGTAAAATTAATTGTTGTTTTGTATATTTCATACAATTTGGTACAGCGAAACGACTAATGTTGCTGGACAGATAATTAGAAGCAAAGTGGAAGAATACATGAGACAGAGAGAGAGACAGAGAGAGAGAGACAGAGAGAGAGAGAGAGAGAGAGAGAGAGAGAGAGAGAGAGAGAGAGAGAGAGAGAGAGAGAGGGTAAGCAAGCAAGCAAGAGGAGCGATAAAAGAGAAACTAAATTAAGGGGGCCCACCTCCCTTTTTTCTCTCCCTGTCTCTTTGGCTTGTATCCATTCGGCCCCATTCAGCCTACTGTTTTAAGATGTTTACCCCCATCCAGGTGTCAATATTTTCCTGGCGAGCGGTAGCAAGCCAGTATATAATTTTGTTTTGTTTTGACAGCAAGTTAAATTTGTACATTTTTCGATAGAAAAATTTCTCCGGCGAAGCCGGATTTGTCCATACAATGCTGGCTCGCTATCGCTCGCCAGGAAGAAATCAACACCTGGATGGGGATAAACGTCTTAGCACAGTTGGCTGAATGGAGCTGAGTGGATACAAGCCAAAGAGAGAGGGAGAGAAAGAGAAAAAACAAGCGATGTGGGCTCCCCTAAGGGAAAGGTAATGGAAGAGACGTAAATAAGAGAAAATCGCAACAGAAAACTGAGAACCCCGACCCAAAAATAAAAAAATAAAAAGACAAATAGTTCCTAACAATCAGACTAAAGAAGGCATCACACGGGCGTTCTTTTTGGCAATATTTCTCGGCAACTCTGATCTATCCGCTTCTGAAATCCAACTGTAATCTTAAGGGAACAGTGGCTGTTTGTTTGGTCTAATAATGAATTTATTCATATATTTGTTTAGTTTCCTCCCTAGACCTCCATCAAGCTTAGAAGAAAAAAAACCTAGAGTTGTACATTATTCGGTAGAAAAATGTCCTGGCCAAAGGCCGATTTCTCCTAAAACTACAGTCTCGCTATCGCTCGCCAGGAAAAAATCGACACCTAAATGGCACGAAGGGTCCTAATATTGACAAATACATGGGGTGAAAGATCATAAAATCCCCAAACTAATGGAACCAGCATCTTAAAATCTCGAAACTAGTGGGGCTAAACATTAGGGAGAAGGGGGTCCAGAAAAACGGTCTGTCTCCCCTTAATCCTGAAACCATGGATGAACTAACTTCAATCCAGTTGCCAATACCCCTGCCCAAAAAAAAAAAATAGTCCTGAAATGTTACCAGACTGAAGTGTGTTATATACTTCGAATAAGAAGAATAAGAAGAATAAGAAGAATAAGAAGAATAAGAAGAATAAGAAGAATAAGAAGAATAAGAAGAATAAGAAATGCCAGAATATGCGCTCGTATATATCCTTGTTTACCCCCCCACCCCACCCCCCACCCCACACCCCCTCTACTTCTTCACCTCCACCACCCTCCCGTCCACCCCCACCCCTTCTTCTTCTCCACCTCCACCCACATGCGCCCATGCCCCCCCCCCTCATCTTCTCCACCTCCACCCACTCCATCCACTTAACCCCCCCCCCTTCTTCTTATCCACTGCCATCCCCTCTACCTACCCACCCCCACCCCCTCTGCTTCTTCTCCCCCTCCACCACCACCCCCCCCCCCTCCCCCCCCCACCCCAGCGCCTGATAAAACCGAATTGAGGGCTTAGCGGTAAGGCCAACTCGGAACCCGGGGGCTGGGGGGGGGGGGGGTCGGGGGGGGGGATATAGAGGTAATCGCATTGCTCTTTATTGGGGGATCGAGAGAGGTACGGAGGCTTGCCGAAAATAATAGAAGAATTAACAGATACCATTATAATACGCAATACTTATGGAGGGATGGGCCGGTGTTCTGGAACCCCTTCTCCCTCATGTTTAGCTCTATTAGTTTCCAGATTTTATGACGTTTGGCCCATTTGTTTGGCGATTTTAAGGCCTTTCGCCCCAATTCTTTGTAAATATTAAGACTTTTCGTGTTATTTAGGTGCCGATTTTTTCCTGGCGAGCGATAGCGAGCCTATAATTTTTAAAAATCTGCCTTCGGCTGGGACATTCTTCTATTGAAACATGTACAAACTTATCTTGAAAGAGTCTTGGGCGGGTGTATTTAAAGCTTGATGAAGGTTTAGGGAGGCAAATATTATAATCATAAAAATATATATTTAAATTAGCAAATACAAACGACCCCTCTTCCCTTAATCTGTTCATCCGCTCACCAATATTGGCACCCATTAGTTTACTATAGGCACAACGCTAACTATTACTTACTACTACTACTACTACTACTACTACTAACTATTACTTACGGCACAACAATCTCTTGGAAGGATCATTTCTGGTAGTGTGTGTGTGTGTGTGTGTGTGTATTTTTCTGTAACTTAGCAATATTAGCTTAACATGGCAACAGCTGTAGTGATATATGTATATAATTATATATATATATATATAATTATATATATATATATACACACGAGCAAGAATATCGGCTGCATGTATCGAAGCTTTGAATCCCCAACAAGACTTCAATTTGAAATTTCAGTAGTAATAGCGACCCATTAGTTTGGCGATGTGAAGAAATTCACCCCACTTCTTTGTCAATATTTAGACCTTTTGTGCCACTTAGGTGTCGATTTGGTCCTGGCTAGTGATAGCGAACCTGTAATTGATGAGGAAATGGTCTTTGGCCGGGATATTTTACTACCGAAATATATACAAACTTATCTAGAAGAGGTATCTTGTGGATGATTTTGTTAAAGTTTGCTGGAAATCTAGGGAGGAAACTAAAAATAGTATATATATATATATATATATATATATATATATATATATATAGTATTATACTGTATGTACCAATAAATGCACCTTCCCCCCTTAACCCCTTCAGCATGATGACGTTATTTTGATCTTATTCTGGTTACTATTAGACGATTTTCTTTAGCTTAAGATCTACCTCTAGGACTCAAAGGGGTACAACGATCTTAATGAACCCTCCGAGAAGCATAGGCTCTTCTTAAACTGGAAAAATCCTCAAATGTTAGCCAGATTCAAGGGCTAAAAGACGTCATCGTGTTGAAGGGGTTAACGTCAGCCATCCCAACACAGCATCATCTTTATATTACAGGCTATCTACCGCTCGCCATGAACAAATCGACACCTAAATGACACGAAAGGTTTTAACATTGACAACGAAATGGGACAAAAGGTGTTAAAATCGCCAGAGTGATGGTTCGAATGGTCCTATAATCAGAACACTAATGGGGTTAAACACGAGGGAGAAGAATTCCCGTAAAAACGACTACAGGTTCAAGTCTCGGTAACTGTACGAGATGCCGCAACTAGGTGGGAGAAGAAAAATTGTCCTCCTGGTGCCGGATTAAGGTGTAGAGGAGAAAAGTTTAGATAATGGGCTTAAGGGGGTAGTGCTTGGTTTTTGGTCTATTAATTTATATCTTAACTTTAATTTTGAGTTTCCTCGCTAGACCTCCATCAACCTTAATAAAACACCCCCTGGACCTCCTTTCAAGATAAATTTGTGAATTTTTCTGTAGAAAAATATCCCGGCCGAAGGCCGGTTCCTTCTAAATTTACAGGCTCGCTATCGTTCGCCAGGAAAATATCAACACCTAAATGGCACGAAAGGTCTTAATATTGACAAAGAAATGGGGCGGAAGGTCTCAAAATCGCCAAACTAACTGAACGAACGTCTTATAATCTCAAAACTAATATGCTAAACATAAGCGAGAAGGGGGTCCAGAAAAAGCGACTACCTCCCCCTTAAGCCGCTCCCAAATGGTGGTTTAGTGGACTGCCGGTGAGGGTGTTAATAGGAGTGCTGGGTGCTACATGGGATCTGCCCTCTCTCTCTCTCTCTCTCTCTCTCTCTCTCTCTATATATATATATATATATATACTGTATATACACAGTTTATATATATATATATATATATATTTATCGAACAACTGCATGATATTGTATTACCTATCATGTAGATATTACTACATAAACAAAGGCTAAACTATACTTCCTATACCAGTGTTGCCTTATATTTGTAGTGAGTAACGTATATGAGTCAACACTGTCAAATACAATTAGGGGGAGGCAGTTGGTTTTTCGAGTCCTCATCTTCCCTCATGTTTAGCCCTATTAGTTATGAAATTTCAAGACATTCGCCCCATTAGTTTGGCAATATTCAGACCTTTAGCCCCATTTGTTTGCCAATATTAAGCCCTTTCGTGCCATTTAGGGGTCGATTTTTTTCCCTGGCGAGCGATACCGAGCTTATATTTGAAGAGGAATCGGCCTTCGGCCGAGAAATTTTTCTACCGAAAAATGTATAATTTATATCGAAGGGGGGTCTTGTGGGTGTTTTTTTGTTTAAGTTTGATAGAGGTTTAGAGAGCAAACTAAGCCCCTTCCTTAAACCATTGAGCCGAACCAGTAAATTATGCTGCACAATACCGTCTGAGCTGCCTTAAGGGTATAACAACGGAATGAACAAGGGTATACCAGATCATGGAGTATATTAAGGGGGATGTGGATCATGGAGTATATTAAGGGGGATGTGGATCATGGAGTATATTAAGGGGGATGTGGGTCATTGAGTATATTAAGGGGGATGTGGGTCATTGAGTATATTAAGGGGGATGTGGGTCATTTTTCTGTTTTCGTGTTTATTAGTTTCCATTAGTGTCCATGATTTAAGGGGATGTGGGTCATTGAGTATATTAAGGGGGATGTGGGTCATGGAGTATATTAAGGGGGATGTGGGTCATGGAGTATATTAAGGGGGATGTGGGTCATTGAGTATATTAAGGGGGATGTGGGTCATTTTTCTGTTTTCGTGTTTATTAGTTTCCATTAGTTTCCAGATTTTAAGACGTTCGGCCCATTAGTTTGTCGATTTTAAGACCTGTTGCCCCATTTCTTGTCAATATTAAGACTTTTCGATATAGTACCCGAGTGGAATACGAAAGAGCCTCAAAATAGTACGTGAAAAAAAAATATTGTTCTTCAAAAAATGCCGGAAAAAGCGCTCGTGTGACACCGCCTTAACGAGAGAGAGAGAGAGATGAGAGATTGTAGAGGCAAGGAAGGGGAAGTGGAAGGTGTATGAGAGAGATTACTGGCGGAGGGTAGAGAGAGAGAGAGAGAGTACAAAGGAGTACAAAGGAAATCAAGCAACAACAGATCTGGTGACCCTTCTAGGCTGCTTGTCCTCCAAAACACTGAGGATCAATTGTCCAAACAGTGATTTAGAGTGGGTAAAGGAACATTGGAAAGGGAACTACTGCCCTGGAACTAATGTCCGAGGCAGGATTAGGAAGTTAGTAGGGGACAGATGGGCTAGTAACTGAGGGGGGGATAAAATAAAGTTATTCATTTACAAACGCAGTCAGTCGCGGGTTTGATGCAAGATATTTGTCTAGGCGAAGTTTAAATGAATCAACGGTGCTGCAGTCTATAACGTCTCGGGGAAGCCCATTCCACAAGTTGACAACTCTATTGAAGAAGAAATTCTTATATTCGTGCGAGTTAAAAGATTTACCGATAATTTTGCAACCGTTTCCCCGCGTGTAATTCGATTGGTCGATAGTGAAGTACTTGCTACAGTTCATATTGTCGATGCCTTTGATGATTTTGAACACTTGAATTAAGTCGCCTCTTAATCTGCGCTGAGTTAAAGGAAATAGATTTAATTCTCTAAGACGCTCTCGCATGGTTTGTTCTTTAGGCTAGGTATCATTTTGGTAACTCTACGTTCTAGCTTGTCTATATCTTTTTGGTAATTAGGGCACCAGGATTGAACGCAGTATTCCAGAAGAGGGCGGACTAAGGAATTGTAAAGGGTTAGGATAACTTCTCCGGATTTATGCTCAAATGACCTGCCTATAAAGCCAATTATTTTGTTTGCTTTCTTAACAACTTCTGAACATTGTTGACTCGGTTTTAGGTTACTCGATAGTGTTACTCCCAGATCGGTTTCTCTGTTTACATTCTTAAGCGGAGTGACATTCATCGAATAGTTTGCTTTCTCATTTTGGTATCCGATATGTAGCACTTTACATTTATCTGCATTGAAACTCCTTTGCCATATTTGGGCCCAACGTGACAACTTATCTAGATTGTGTTGCATATCGTCAACTTGTTCTTTTGAGAGTACGCTATTTGCAATTTTTGTATCGTCATCAAATTTTGAGATTGTACAGGTGAGACCCTCATCTATGTCGTTGATGTAAATTAGAAAGAGAATTGGTCCTAGTACCCCGCTACTTACATTGGTTCATTTAGATGCCTTACCGTTTATGACTACTCTTTGCTTTCTGTCGCTGAGCCAATTTTCTATCCATTTCAACACACCGTCTTGTATTCCATGCGCTTTTAGTTTTAGCAGTAAACGTTTGTGGGGAACTTTGTCAAAGGCCTTTTGAAAATCAAGGTATATAATATCTACAGCTTTACTCTCATCGTAGAGGTTGAGGATATCGTGGAAGAAGTCTAAGAGGTTTGTTGAACAGGAACGTTTTTTACGAACGCTGTGTTGAGTACAGTATCTTTAAGCATGTTATTTTCCTCTAAGTGATTTACGAGTCTGTCTCTTATGACCGTTTCTAGCATTTTACATACAACTGAGGTTAAGCTAATTGGACGATAGTTACTGGGTAGGGATTTGCTGCCTTTTTTTAAATCGGTGTTACGTTAGCTAGCTTCCACTGATCAGGCATAGTTCCAGACTGCAAGGATTTATTGAATAGCAATGTCAGTGCTTTGGAGAGCTCATCCTTAGCTTCCTTTAGAACTCTAGGTGAGATTGTATCAGGTCCGGGCGTTTTATTTACCTTGAGTTTATCTAAACATTTCAATACTTCTCTCTCTGTAATGGTGATATTGCTTAGAACATCAGAATTATCTATCTGAATCGGCATTGCTGTAGGGATATCAATGAGGTCTTCTGTTGAAAATACTGATGCAAAGAAGGTATTGAGGGCATTACTCATTTGTACTTCGTCTTTGGTGTATTCTCCATTTTCATCGACTAACGGTCCTACAGTTGAAGTAACTACTCTCTTCTTTCTGATATAACTATAGAATTATTTTGGGTTTGTTTTACTTTGATTCGCAACATGTAACTCCAGGGTCTTTTTACTTTGCTTAATTAACCTTTTGGTTTTGCGTCGTAGTTCTACAAATTTCACCCGTTCTTCCTCATTTTGTGAGGATTTTAATCTATCATTAGCAAACTTTTTAGCAAGCAGACAGTTTGAAATATTTTTATTCCACCATTTGGGCTTTTCATTATGGCCTGTACGCCGTATTTTCGATGGTATGCAGTCTTGCACTGCTTTTAGGTAAGTGTTTGCGAATGATTCCCAAGATGTATTTATGTCGTTATTGTTAATTAAAAAGAGAGAGAGAGAGAGAGAGAGAGAGCGCGAGAGGGAGAGGGAGAGGTGAGAGATTGTAGAGGCAAGGAAGGGGAAGCTGGAAGGTGTGTGAGAGAGATTACTGGCTGAGAGAGAGAGAGAGAGAGAGAGAGAGAGAGAGAGAGAGAGAGAGAGAGAAAGAGAGAGAGGAAACAGCAGAAGATCTATTGACTATTAGAAGATTGCTTTTGGTCTTCCCTATGAAAAGATTACATAAATGAGTGCGTGTGTGTGTGTGTGTGTATGTGTGTGTGTGTGTACTGTATATATGTGTATACCAGCAACAATACATATGTTTCAATTTGCATTGCTGCTTTTGCCTGATATAGCTAACTTATTAAAGAAAATTATAATAGTAAGAAACAGACTCAAACAAATTTAATATATGAAGCTTGAAATGAACTGCAAATATCCAAAATACGATCAGACAGCGATATATCAAGTACGTTCGAGATAGAATAATGATACATATTTTAGCCTCAACTTGTCAACATGAATAACAAAATGTAACAATCGTTGACAAAATGTATCACGCATTTAAGAATAGATATTATGTATCAAATAGATGAAAGGAAGAGAAGATTCAACACTTGCAGGACGATATTAAAATCTCAAGGAGGCCTAGAGTTATTAAAAAAAGAGCGGTATATTTGATACTGGCAGAGGGTGTAAAAAATCAGGAGCAAAGCCTACATATATTCATGTATACACAATTTTAAATGCAAATTCCGTCTCACGTCCTAATGGTGTCGTGGTACAACATCAATGGTGTCGTGGTACAACATCTATTTCATCACTATCTCAAAAATGAGGGCAGGCAAAGCACGAACGAGAGAGAGAGAGAGAGTACAAAGTACAAAGGAGTACAAAGGAAATCAAGCAACAACAGATCTAGTGACCCTTCTAGGCTGCTTGTCCTCCAAAACACTGAGGATTAAGTGTCCAAACAGTGGTTTAGAGTGGGTAAGGGAACATTGTAAAGGGAATTACTGCCCTGGAACTAATGTCCGTGGCAGGATTAGGAAGTTAGTAGGGGACAGATGGGTTAGTAACTGAGGGGGGGATAAAATAAAGTTATTCATTTACAAACGCAGTCAGTCGCGGGTTTGATGCGAGATATTTGTCTAGGCGGAGTTTAAATTAATCAACGGTGCTGCAGTCTATAACGTCTCGGGGAAGCCCATTCCACAAGTTGACAACTCGATTGAAGAAGAAATTCTTAGATTCGTGTGAGTTAAAAGATTTACCAATAATTTTGCAACCGTTTCCCCACGTGTAATTAGATTGGTCGATAGTGAAGTACTTACTACAGTTCATATTGTCGATGCCTTTGATGATTTTGAACACTTGAATTAAGTCACCTCTTAATCTGCGCTGGGTTAAAGGAAATAGATTTAATTCTCTAAGACGCTCTTCGTATGGTTTGTTCTTTAGGCTAGGTATCATTTTGGTAACTCTACGTTGAACTCGTTCTAGCTTGTTTATATCTTTTTGGTAATAAGGGCACCAGGATTGAACGCAGTATTCCAGAAGAGGGCGGACTAAGGAATTGTAAAGGGTTAGGATAACTTCTTTGGATTTATGCTCAAATGACCTGCCTATAAAGCCAATTATTTTGTTTGCCTTCTTAACAACTTCTGAACATTGGTGACTCGGTTTTAGGTTACTCGATATTGTTACTCCCAGATCGGTTTCTCTGTTTACATTCTTAAGCTGAGGGCCATTCATCGAATAGTTTGCTTTCTCATTTAGGTATCCGATATGTAGTACTTTACATTTATCCGCATTGAAACTCATTTGCCAAATTTGGGCCCAACATGACAATTTATCTAGATTGTGTTGCATATCGTCAACTTGTTCCTTTGAGAGTACGCTATTTGCAATTTTTGTATCGTCAGCAGAGAGAGAGAGAGAGAGGGGGGGGGAGAGAGAGACCGAAAGAGAACAGTGTTTAGCCTGTCAAAATAATTGGCTGATTAGCTGACTGACTGACTGACTGGGTGAACAAATGATAAACGGAAAAATTGTGCAAACGTCCATTGATATTCTGATTGGCTGGAGAGGATTGGCAGACGTAGATTACCTGAATGACAGACACGGGAAAAATCTGAGTTGGGCAAAAAGGGCAAAAATGTAAGCACTAATGGCTTTGGCATCAAGAAGAGAGGTCCTTAATAAACTAAATACATATATATATATATATATATATATATATATATATATATATATATATATATATATATATATATATATATATATAAAATATACACACACCTTTTTAAGCTCGGTTCACACATGCACGAATTAACATCACGTCCGTCCCTGATCAAGAAAATAGGCAGGACGGCATCAATCTGGAGGCCCCATGTGGCCACGATGGCCACTAGGGCCGTTCCAACGTTTTTTTGCCGGGACACACACGGGAGCAGTCGTCGTCTAGACGCCGCCAGGCTGCGTCTAGACGACGACTGCTCCCATGTGTGTCTGTGTGTGTCCCGTGGGTGTCCCCGACATAACACGTTTTCTGGCAGTTGCCCCGACCCACACGGACCATTTTATGCTGCACAAAAAGGACGCCGCCTAGGCACGGCGAATTAAGGGGTCGGGGACAGACGTGACGTTAATTCGTGCATGTGTGAACCGAGCTTTAAGGTAACATAATATCCCGATCTTCATTACTCAGCTATTACGAAAGCTTTGTTGCCAAATATGTTGTTAATTAAGGGGGTAGGGCTTGGTGGCTGGTCTATATATTCATGTTGTTAATTAAGGGGGTAGGGCTTGGTTTCTGGTCTATATATTTATTAAGGGGGTAGGGCTTGGTTTCTGGTCTATATATTTATTAAGGGGGTAGGGCTTGGTTTCTGGTCTATATATTTATTAAGGGGGTAGGGCTTGGTTTCTGGTCTATATATTTATTAAGGGGGTAGGGCTTGGTGGCTGGACTATATATTTATTTATGTTTTAGTTTCCTCGTTAGACCTTCATCAAGCTTAGACAAAAAAAAACGAGACCCCCTTTCAAGATAAATTTATACATTTTTTGGTAGAAAAATGTACCGGCCAAAGGTCGGTTCCTTCTAAAATTAGAAGCTCGCTGTCGCTCGCCAGGAAAAAATCTACACCTAAAGGGTATGAAAGGTCTTAATATTGATAGAATAAAATGAGGCGAAAGGTCTCAAAATCGCCAAACTATTGGAACGAACGTCTTAAACCCTCAAAACTAATATGCTAAACATGAGGGAGAAGGGGTGCAGAAAAAGAAAACTTGGCATTTAATATGGTGGAGAGGCATAGTAGTTTCATATCCTCCATTATCTGTTAAGAAATTAACTGCTAATGGATTACATTTATCATCAGATGCAAACAAGAAAATATATTAACTAATTAATTTCAAATACTATACATCATCGTTAATAATATATAATTTTATATTCTATTCTATATGCTCAGGCCCCATCCCAATTTTCCTTTTTTTTTTTCTTTTTTTTTTTGGGGGGGGGGGGGGTGGCCGACTGAAGACAGAGCCAGAATAGGGACAACACAACAGAACACACACAAACAAAACACAAGTTCAGACACATCTAGGTCATAATATAATAACCGTATATTATTTGTTCAGTTCTTCATTGCTCTAGTTTCGGCCTAATACACATGTTTTTCACACCATTTTAAATTGTGATCATTTGCAAACATGTTATTTTTTTTATTTTTTTTATTTATTGATTTATTTAATTATTTATGTATTTATATATTTTATATAATGCGTAATAGCTGACAATGGAATATGAAAATGTGTCACGATTTTATGCAGCTTAAGAAGGACCTATGTTATTCAGAGGGTTAATGGAGAGCGTAGTTACCCCTTTCAACAGACGTAGAGGTAGATTTTAGTTAAAGAAAATCGTCTAATAGTAACCAGAATATGCTGAAAATTACGTCATCGTGCTGAAGGGGATTGAGAAAGGATACAACGAACGGACTTGGTGAAAAGGATGAACAGGAAGAAGGCAAAGAAGAAAATAAAGGAGACAATGCAGAATAAAAAATATGATAACTAGGAGGGGACAATAGAGTAAACCACAACAACAAGGGTTGGGGGGGTTTGGGGGCTAGAAATAAAATGGAAGGACATTATAGTAAACAGAAGACAGAGCATGGAGGGGAAAATATGAAGTTTACCAAATGCGAACAAAGCAGACACGGAACGATAGAAACAAAACAAACGCGAAAAGAAAAACTAACTAAATAAAATGAACGATATAAAAAGAAAGCGAAAAGAAAAACTAACTAAATAAAATTAACGATATAAGCAAAACAAACGCAAACAGAGAAACTAACTAAATACAATGAACGATACCAACAAAACACAAAGCGAAAAGAGAGACGAACTAAATAAAATAGAACCTAGGAGTACAAAAGCGTTACGAAACACCAGCTGCCTGTCAGCTAGGAACAAAGAGAGACGAAAACACAGCCCCACAATGGTATATTCAACCCCTGCATCTGTTTTATATGTTATTGTTTATTTATATACATAGATATATTTTTTTTCGCATTTTTTTTTTTTTTTTTTTTTTTTTTTCAACTCCGCGTAAGTAACGCTCACATAGATCCCGCTGCGTTTCGTGCACCACCAACCAGCTTATCCGTCTCTCTGTCCGTCTATCCGGAAACTCCTCCTTACAGTACCGGCGACGTCCTCTTTAATATAATTCTTGCTACTATTAGACCACTTTATTCAGTTTAAGAAGGACCTTTATCAACCAACAGGCTTGGAACTATCTCACTTAACCCGTGTTAATGTCACAGATCAAGGAACTAAGAAACCGACATGCTGTGTTATTATTTATTTATGGTCTCAAAGTCATGATACTGAATAGGGTTTCCGATTGTACTAATTTACGGGTTTGCTATAAATCGTAGGCTTGTCCATATTTCGTTAACTGTCTTGATAGCGTAATGCATAGTGCGCGGAATTTCGATGTGAGTATCCTGGGTTCGAGTCCTAGGAGTGCCACATGTATTTATTGATTTCATTAATTGAGTTTAGATGTGAAGTTGGTTGGTGTAAAAAACATAATAATTCTCATATAGTGTTTATTGTGTATTGTTTTTCGTAGTGTCCCTCCCTTGTATCTCCCTGCTTACTGTGTGTGTGTGTGTGTGTGTGTGTTTATATTTTCTATTTTATATGTATGTGTATGAAGGAGACAAAAGGCAGGTTGCCAGTATGAGTGTCTCCCAAAACCCAAAAGAGTGACAGATCCAAATTTAAGGGACGTTGAGGTAAAAAACCAGGACACACGTAGTTTAAAGCAGTTTGCCAGAGGATCTCTCTCTCTCTCTCTCTCTCTCTCTCTCTCTCTCTCTCTCTCTCTCTCTCTCTCTCTCTCTCTCTCTCTCTCTCTCTCTCTCTCTCTCTCTCTCTCTCTCTCTCTCTCTCTCTCTCTCTCTGGTGACCTAATACCCAGTAGACTATAGACCTAAGTTATCCAGCCTCCCTAACTTGAGCAAAGTGAGAGGAGGACGTGAGTTAACTTGACAAACTTAAGGGGAAATGGGTCCTTTTTATAGACCCCAATCATCATCATGTTTAGCCCCATTAGTTTTTAGATTTGATTATGTTCGGCGATTTTAAGACCTTTCGCCCTATTCCTTTGCCCATATTATAGCTTTTCGTGTCATGTAGGTGTCGATTTTCTCATGGCGAGCGAGAGCGAGCCTGTAATTTAAGAGGAACCGACATTATTTTATCCTGTAGGAGGGTCTGGGGGTGATCTGTTTAGCTTGATGGAGGTCTATGGAGGAAACTAAGGAAATTATAAAAACATTATATAAATGAGGAAATAATGAACCCCCCCCCCCCCCCCACCCCTCCCCCCTTAACTTGTGGACAACTGCTGTGGCCGCTAAATGACCCACACCAACCACCACCACCACCACCAACTTTGGGGCACAGTATTCCAACAACTACTCTCCACCATTTAGCCATTCTCGACCTTCACAGACATTAAAAGACACTAAAAGACACTCATTACCTCCTTGTACTTCACTGTTAAGCTGGCAACAGGTATATATTATAATATGGGCATAAGAAAATTTTCTTTGTATTAATAATTTCGAGTGGTTCTTTTTTTTTTTTTTTTTTTATTTGTCTAGTTTCCTCTCTAGACCTCCATCAAACTTAAAAAAACAACACCAGGATCCCCATTCAGGATATATTTATACATTTTTCGGTAGAAATGTGTTCCCGCCAAAGGCCGATTTCTGGCTTCCATAAACTCAGCCTCAGATAAATACAAACTTGTAGTTGTAGCCCGATTTAAGTGGACAGTCACTGTTTGTTTGGTCTATTAATTAATGTATTAATTAATGTATTGATTAATGTATTAATTAATGTATTATTAATTAATGTATTATTAATTAATGTATTATTAATTAATGTATTATTAATTAATGTATTATTAATTAATGTATTAATTAATGTATTAATTAATGTATTAATTAATGTATTAATTAATGTATTAATTAATGTATTAATTAATGTATTAATTAATGTATTAATTAATGTATTAATTAATGTATTAATTAATGTATTAATTAATGTATTAATTAATGTATTAATTATGTATTAATTAATGTATTAATTAATGTATTAATTAATGTATTAATTAATGTATTAATTAATGTATTAATTAATGTATTAATTAATGTATTAATTAATGTATTAATATACTGTTTTAGTTTCCTCCCTAGACCTCCATCAAGCTTAGAAAAACACCCTTCAAGATAGATTTGTAAATTTTTCGGTAGAAAAATTTCCCGGCCAAAGGCCGATTCCTCCTAAAATTACAGGCTCGCTATCGCTCGCCAGGAAAAAAATCGACACCTAAATGGCACGAAGGGTCCTAATATTGACAAAGAAATGGGGTGAAAGGTCATAAAATTCCCAAACTAATGGAACCAACGTCTTAAAATCTCAAAACTAGTGGAGCTAAACATAAGGGAGAAGTGGGTCCAGCAAACGGTCTGTCTCCCCTTAAACTGATAAAGGGTTAACTTGACAGACTAAACTCAGAGACAATTAACCCCTTCTGTACCGGTGCCGTCCTTTTAACTTATTTCTGGCTACTGTTAGACGATTATATTCAGTTAAATAAGGGCCTCCAGCCATTAACAGGCTTCGAACTATGTCACTTATAACTCTTTTAACTCTTTTAACTCTTTTTACTACCACAGATCCTTCTTAAGCTGCACAAAATCGTCTAACTATATAGCTCAAATATAACTACAAAGACGTCGCCGGTACAGAAGTGGTTAACAGATGTGGTGGACGCTAATTGACCTCCCCCCCCCCCCCACCCCACCCCTCCCACCCCCAACTTCGCGGCGCAGAACTCCAACTACTGGTCACTATTTTCTCTCTTCTCTCTCTCTCTCTCTCTCTCTTTCTCTCTGTCTGTCTGTCTGTCTGTCTGTCTGTCTGTCCTCTCTCTCTCTCTCTGTCTGTCTGTCTCTGTCTGTCTCTGTCTGTCTGTCTGTCTGTCTGTCTGTCTGTCTGTCTGTCTGTCTGTCTGTCTGTCTGTCTCTCTCTGTCTGTCTCTGTCTCTCTCTCTGTCTGTCTCTCTCTCTATCTGTCTCTGTCTGTCTGTCTGTCTCTCTCTCTCTCTCCTATACTTTACTATGAATTTCCGTGTTCACCATTAAGTCCTTGTCGTGGTTCAAACGCTCTTAATTAACTTCCTGTTGTATTTTGGTGTATGTGGAATATTATGCAGGATTTGGCACTTGATGCATATAAATGTGAATATATATATAATTATATGTGTTTAGGGAGGGTGGTTGATGTCTTGATCAATTTATATATATATATATATATATATATATATATATATATATATATATATATATATATATATATTTATCTATATTTATCTATTATTTTTTTTTTTTTTTTTTTTTTTTTTCCTCCCTAGACCTCCTTCAAGCTTAAACAAAAATCCCCCTTCTACAAATGTTTACATTTTTGGGTGGAAAAATGTCCCGGCCGAATGCCAGTTCCTTCTATATTACAGGCTCGCTTTCGCTCGCCAGGAAAATATCGACACAAAAGTGGCAGGAAAGGTCTAACTATTGACAAAGAAATGGTGCGAATAGTCCTAAAATCGCCAGACTAATGGGTCGAACGTCTTAAAATCGGAAAACTAATGGGGCTAAACAAGTGGAAGAAGGGGGGCCCGAAAAACGAACCACCTCCCTCTAAGTATCGATAAATTAGCTGCGAAGTGATTTAATTTATCGTTAGCGGAGAAGAAACAGAGAATAGATCATTTACAGTTTGAGGGGATTTACTTTAAGGGGAGGTATTTAGTTTGTTCCCTAGACCTCCATCAAGCTTAAAATTACACCCCCTGAGTCCCTTTCAAGATAAATTTGTACATTTTTCGGTAGAAAAATGTCCCGGCCGAAGGCCGGTTCCTCTTAAATTACAGGCTCGCTATCGCTCCAGGATATCCTATCCAGGATAAAATCGACACCTGACTTGCACAAAAGGTCTTAATATGGGGTGAAAGTTCTTAAAATCGCTAAACTAATGGGGCAAACGTTTTATAATATCAAAAGCAATGGGGCTAAACATGAGGGAGAAAGGGGTCAAGAAAAAAATCCCTCAAGTGGAGATCTCCCTTAATCATCACTTCTACCTAAAGAACTAAGTCGATAGGCTTCTATATCATGTCGGTAGGACGTTTGCCAAGCCGAAAAATATCCTGTGAAATATTATCATGAAAGAAAGAAAAAGAATGACTCGCTTGGGTATTGTTTTCTCTTATTAATGGCAATGGTATATAATATATATATATATTCTACTTTTTATTCACTTCACCACAACACCAAACACCTCCAATGAAATTAATCAAAGCTCATGTATTTTTCCATCTTAAATCCAAGCTAGAAGTCTGGCTACTGTTAGTCGATTTTAGTCAGTTTAATTAAATAGGGCTTCTAGCGATAAACAGGCTACGAACCATCTTAATTAAATAGGGCCTCTAGCGATAAACAGGCTACCAACCATCTTAATTAAATAGGGCCTCTAGCGATAAACAGGCTACCAACCATCTTAATTAAATAGGGCCTCTAGCGATAAACAGGCTACCAACCATCTTAATTAAATAGGGCCTCTAGCGATAAACAGGCTACCAACCATCTTAATTAAATAGGGCCTCTAGCGATAAACAGGCTACCAACCATCTTAATTAAATAGGGCTTCTAGCGATAAACAGGCTACCAACCATCTTAATTAAGGGGAGGTTTTTAGTGTGTTTCCTAAACTTCCATCAAGCTTGAAATTACACCCCCTTGAGTCCCTTTCAAGATAAATTTGTACATTTTTCGGTAGAAATATTTCCCGGTCGAAGGCCGGTTCCTCTTAAATTACAGGCTCGCTATTGCTCGCCAGGATGAAATCGACACCTGAATGGCACGAAAGGTCTTAATATGGGGTGAAAGTTCTTAAAATCGCTAAACTAATGGGGCGAACGTTTTATAATATCAAAAGCAATGGGGCTAAACATGAGGGTGAAAGGGGTCAAGAAAAAAATCCCTCAAGTGGAGATCTCCCCTTAACCACAGTTTTTTCTTAAGGGGGGGGGGGGGGGCTTCACTTTTTCGTCCATTGTTTTCATTTATTCATTATTATTTTAGTTTCCTCCCTAGACCTCCACTAACTTAAAACAACGTCCATGAGATCCCCCTTGTAGATTAATTTGTACATTTTTCGGTAGAACAATTTCCCGGCCGAAGGCCAGTTCTTCCAAAATTTCAGGCTCACTATCATTTGCCAGGAAAAAAATTGACACCGAAATTGCACGAAAGGTCTTAATATTGACAAAGAAATGGGGTGAAAGATCTTAAAATCGACTAAGTAATGGGGCAAACATCATAAAATCTGACAACGAATAGGCTAAACATGAGGGAGAAAGTGGTCCAGAAAACCGGCCCCTCTCCCCCCTTAAACTGTACAATATCGTGTAAATATAGCTGGAATATCGTGTAAATATAGCTGGAATATCGTGTAAATATAGCTGGAATAAACACAAACAGACATCGCTGGTTCAGAATGGGTTAACGAGGTGTTCAGCAAACTACTGGTATTAAGGGGAGGCAGTTGGTTTTTGGAGTCTTCCTCCTCCCTCATGTTTAGCCCTATTAGTTATGAGATTTCAAGATATTCGCCCCATTAGTTTGGCGATTTTCAGACCTTTTGCCCAATTTATTTGCCAATATTAATTTAAGACCTTTCGTGCCATTTAGGTGTCAATTTGTTTCCTGGCGAGCGATAGCGAGCCTGTATTTGAAGAGGAATCGGCCTTCGGCCGGGAAATTTTTCTACCGAATAATGTCCAAATTGATATCGAAGGGGGGTCTTGTGGGTGTTTTTTTTTAAGCTTGATAGAGGTTTAGAGAGCAAACTAAACCCCTCCTTAAACCATTGAGCCGAACCAGTAAATTATGGTGCACAATACCGTCTGAGCTCCCTTAACTAAGTATCGAGTGATTGTTTTCGTTTATCGCTTATATCTAATGAGTATGTGTCTAAGATGTCTAAAATATGTTTATTTTTAAATTCATGTATTTTTTGTATAGTTATACATATTTTTTGTTTTTTTCGACTTTGTTCATCTCCTGATATCATGATTGTGTTTGTATCCTTTTATATGATCACTACGAGAATAATCTGCATATTAAGTATGATAGAAAAACAATATCTAAATAGAGGATAATATATATACTTCATTCATGTCTCAAACCTTGGTCAAATATTATTAATAAGTCTTAGGAAACAAATGTTCTCAACCCCCAAATTCCAATATAACCTGAAAATGAACACAAGACGATGAAGACCCTGTCCATAATTATCGTCTATTCAACCCGGATACAGATCAAATAAAGCTGTTAAGGGGGGTCACCGGCTTGTTTTTTATCTTTCTCTCCTTTTCTCTCTTTCCCTGGCTTGTATCCATTCGGCCCCATTCAGCCAACTGTGTTAAGACGTTTATTCCCATTAGGTATCGATTTCCTCCTGTCGAGCGATAGCGAGCCAGCTTTGCATGGAGAAATCCGGCTTCGCCGGAGAAATTTTTCTATCGAAAAATGTACAAATTTAGCTTGCTGTCAAAACAAAAATATATATATGCTGGCTCGCTACCGCTCGCCAGGAAAATATTGACACCTGGATGGGGGTAACGTCTTAAAACAGTAGGCTGAATGGGGCCGAATGGATACAAGCCCAAGAGAGAGGGAGAGAAAGAGAAAAAAAGCGAGGTGGGCTCCCTTAAGAATTTCCGATAGGGTGAGGCGGTTGTAAACAATAGATAATAAAGAACGGCGCCACAACTGTTGAGACCCCGCCCCAAAACTGTTGAGACCCCGCCCCAAAACTGTTGAGACCCCGCCCCAAAACTGTTGAGACCCCGCCCCAAAACTCTTATTTTGAATCTAAATGCTAATATTTCCTCCCTGGCCACCATATTGCATCCCTAGTCACTTCAGCAGTTCAGTTCGATTCATTAAACCTCTTCTGTACCGGCGATGTCTTTTCAATTTTATTCTAGGTATATTTAGACGAGTTTGTGCAATTTAAGGAGAGTTTGTGGTAGTAGTAAGGGTTAAGTGAGATCATTCGAAGCCTGTCAATTTAAGGAGAGTGTGTGGTAGTAGTAAGAGTTAAGTGAGATCATTCGAAGCCTGTCAATTTAAGGAGAGTCTGTGGTAGTAGTAAGGGTTAAGTGAGATCATTCGAAGCCTGTCAATTTAAGGAGAGTCTGTGGTAGTAGTAAGGGTTAAGTGAGATCATTCGAAGCCTGTCAATTGCTGGAGGCCCTTTTGAAGCTGAATAAACATCGTCTAAGAGTAGCCATAATAAAGTTCAAAGGACGGTACCGGTACAGAAGGGGTTAACCTTTTCGGTATTTGAGGACTTTCTTTTCTTTTTTGCTGTGTGTGTGGCATGGGGGCTACCAATAGACAATTGACAAATGGGGAGACAGTTCTTAAAATCGCCAAACTAATGGGGCGAACGTCTTAAAATCTCAAAAACAATGGGGCTAAGCATGAGGGAGAAAGGGGTTCAGACAAAAATCCCTCGAGTGGCAAGCTCCCCTTAATGGTACAAAGGGAAGAAAGGGACGGTATGGGGCGGGTGGTTCTGAAAAGCGGCGGTGGCGGTGGTGCCTAAAGCCTAATATTAACTTCAAGCCAAGACGAATGGGCGTGCTGTGTGTGGAACGAGAGCGATTGTGAGGGTTGGGGAGAAGATAGAAGAGTTATATGCCCGGGGACAACTAAATATATTTTTTTTCTTCTGGGGAGTCAGGTTTGTCTTTGGGAATATCTTTATGGCCACGGTTTTGGGAGCGCTCAATTGTCCTTGTCTAGTACGATAAACTGTTGCCACTCTTAAGGGGAGGTGTTTAGTTTGTTCCCTAGACCTCCATCAAGCTTAAAATTACACCCCCTTGAGTCCCTTTCAAGATAAATTTGTACATTTTTCGGTAGAAAAATGTCCCGGCCGAAGGCCGGTTCCTCTTAAATTACAGGCTCGCTATCGCTCGCCATGATAAAATCGACACCTGAATTGCACGAAAGGTCTTAATATGGGGTGAAAGTTCTTAAAATCGCTAAACTAGTGGGGCAAACGTTTTATAATACCAAAATCAATGGGGCTAAACATGAGGGAGAAAGGGGTCAAGAAAATAATCCCTCAAGTGGAGATCTTCCCTTAAGGGAGCCCAGGCGGTATTGTGCAGCATGAATTACTGGTTCGGCTCAATGGTTTAAGGAAGGGGTTTAGTTTGCTCTCTAAACCTCTATCAAGCTTAAAAAAACACCCCCAGATCCTCCTTCGTTACATATTTGTATTCGCTATAGCTCGCCAGGAAAAACATTGACACCTAAATGGCACGAAAGGTCTTAATATTGACAAAGAAATGGGACAAAAGGTCTGAAAAACGCCAAACTAATGGGGCGGACGTCTTAAAATCTCAACACTAATAGGGATAAAGATGAGGGAGAAGGAGGTCCCGAAAAAACAAGTGCCTCCCCTTAAGCAGGTGCCATTATGATGTCGTCGTCATTTGATGGGGCAAGTACTAGCTAATTGGAGGTATCATCATATAGTTTTCATATTTGTTATTATGAGTTGCAGACACATTATCAAATTCTCCCTAGTGCACGTATCTTCGTTCGATATGCATGATACAAGAGCGTGGTTGCATGATACAAGAGCGTGGTTGCATGATACAAGAGCGTGGTTGCATGATACAAGAGCGTAGTTGCATGATACAAGAGCGTGGTTGCATGATACAAGAGCGTGGTTGCATGATACAAGAGCGTGGTTGCATGATACAAGAGCGTGGTTGCATGATACAAGAGCGTGGTTGCATGCTACAAGAGCGTGGTTGCATGATACAAGAGCGTGGTTGCATGATACAAGAGCGTGGTTGCATGATACAAGAGCGTGGTTGCATGATACAAGAGCGTGGTTGCATGATACAAGAGCGTGGTTGCATGATACAAGAGCGTGGTTGCATGATACAAGAGGCATGATACAAGAGCGTGGTTGCATGATACAAGAGCGTGGTTGCATGATACAAGAGCGTGGTTGCATGATACAAGAGCGTGGTTGCATGATACAAGAGCGTGGTTGCATGATACAAGAGCGTGGTTGCATGATACAAGAGCGTGGTTGCATGATACAAGAGCGTGGTTGCATGCTACAAGAGCGTGGTTGCATGATACAAGAGCGTGGTTGCATGATACGAGAGCGTGGTCGCATGATACGAGAGCGTGGTTGCATGATACAAGAGCGTGGTTGCATGATACAAGAGCGTGGTTGCATGATACAAGAGCGTGGTTGCATGATACGAGAGCGTGGTTGCATGATACAAGAGCGTGGTTGCATGATACAAGAGCGTGGTTGCATGATACGAGAGCGTGGTTGCATGCTACAAGAGCGTGGTTGCATGATACAAGAGCGTGGTTGCATGATACAAGAGCGTGGTTGCATGATACAAGAGCGTGGTTGCATGATACAAGAGCGTGGTTGCATGCTACAAGAGCGTGGTTGCATGCTACAAGAGCGTGGTTGCATGATACAAGAGCGTGGTTGCATGATACAAGAGCGTGGTTGCATGATACAAGAGCGTGGTTGCATGATACAAGAGCGTGGTCGCATGATACGAGAGCGTGGTTGCATGATACAAGAGCGTGGTTGCATGATACAAGAGCGTGGTTGCATGATACAAGACCGTGGTTGCATGATACAAGACCGTGGTTGCATGATACAAGACCGTGGTTGCATGCAATCATCAGTGAAAAAGACAATTTAAGCCTATATGAAATACTACGATCATAACTTATGGTGTCAATACAAATTATATATGTTTATCATTGACACTGAAAGAAAATGTAAACCTAGTACACCTCAGGTCAAGTTGCCACCACCATGCCACCAGTTATCATCCATCGTTTACAACAGCGACTCCTACAGTCTATTACTCTATTCGATGTAAGTAGGCGAGTAATCATGAAGTCTATCCACTGTAACTCAAAAAGGGCTAGAGCAAATTGGCTGTAAGTTTCCACATCTATTCCTTGACTGACTCTTCCCAAATGGTAGAAATATTAGCTCGATTACTCTAGTTGGTTTTGAGTTACAGAGCTTGAGGTCATGATTTCTCGCCTACTTACAACGAATAGACTATAGTAAACCAGCTACTACATCTACAACTGGTTGTGAGCACATGTTTGCAATTAACCCGTTCAGTACCAGTGACATCCTTTTAAATTTATTCTGGCAATGATTAGACGATTTTATTCAGCTTAGGAAGGATCTCTAGCAATAATAAGGCTTCAAACTATCTCCTCCAACTCTTTTAACTACCACAGGTCCTTCCTAAGCTGCATAATGTCGTCTAAACATAGCTAGAATATAATATAACACACGTCGCTGGTACTCAAAGGGTTAACACTCTCAGTATAACAACTGGTTTGCAACAGATTATCGAGCAGTAGGAGAACCATTGCAAGTCAACCACCGCTCCGGAGCTACCATTCTGTTCAGAACAGGGCTACTTAAAACTCCGCCAATGTCCCGGGACGTAAGACTGAAACCCATTATGATTAATCTCAATCTTGCTCATGTAGTAATGTACACCCTATGTGGTGGATTGTGTTATTTTATTTAGAAATTATTATTTTACTTAAGCGTTGTTTCCACATAGCGATTTTGATTAGTTGTTTTGTCTTTTTACTGTGTTCGTATACGTTTTGGTTTGTTTATTTTGCAAGTGTTACATTATAATTGTATATTTTATCTTATGTTACAACTCGTTTGGGTTGGATACAGATTACCACGGGTGTATACATATCATGGCTTGTGACTTTAATAGCTTCATGTCTTGGTCCCTATTCCCATGGGACTGGAGTTTTCGAAAAGGTGCTCCAGTCCTGACGTACACTTACAGTGTGCTGGCTTAATTATCCAGAAAGGTTGATAGCCTCTGAAGTCCTACTTTAACTAACTATTCTCATCCTAATTATATATAGTGGAATAAGGTAAGGGGCCTTTAACTTGTGTCCAGTGTCACACATCAGTAGCCTCTCTCATTACTGCCTGGACTTTAATGATCGACAGTTAAAGAGGCTCGTCACGTCGAGTGGTGGGGGTGGAGTTTGGTGCTGGTGCATGGTGGTGGTAGTAGTGTCAATGATGATGTATGGTGGTGGTGGTGTTGTTGAATCTGTTGTTGGTGTTGTTGTTGGTTGAATTATGGTGGTGTTAATGGTGGTGGTGAGAATGATTGAGATGATGGTTATAATTTTAGTGATGGTGGTGGTAACGGCAGTGGTGGCGGGCTCAGACACACAACTTGTAAAACCTCCCTAATTACCTACCTGTCCCACCTGAGTAACAGGAAGCCATAAGGGCCCTCTCCCCCCCCCCCCCCCCCCCCCCCCCCCGATAGGTATTAAGGGACTCTACCTCGCCTTTTTTCTCTTTCTCTCCCTCTCTCTTTGGCTTGTATCCATTCAGCCCCATTCAGCCTACTGTTTTAAGACGTTTACCCCCATCCAGGTGTCAATATTTTCCTGGCAAGCGGTAGCGAGCCAGCATATATATTTTTGTTTTGACAGCAAGCTAAATTTGTACATTTGTCGATAGAAAAATGTCTCCGGCGAAGCTGGATTTCTTCATACAAAAATGTCTCGCTATCGCTCGCCAGGAAGAAATCGACACTTGGATGGGGATAAACGTCTTAAAACAGTTGGCTGAATGGGGCCGAATGGATACAAGCCAGGGAAAGAGAGAAAAAGAGAGATATACAAAAAAAACCGGTAACGCCTCTTAACCCTTTGAAGCTCTGACGTGTGTTAGCAGTTTATTTTGGCTATCATTAGACGATTTTATGCAGCTTAGAAAGCATCTGTGGGTATTAAAAGGGTAAATATTATCTCAATCAACCCTTTGACCTTCGTATACCGTTACTAATCTGAATAAAATCGTCTAATAGTAGCCAGAAACAGAACAGAAACGCGCATTGGAGCTTGAAAGGGTTAATGGTGATGGTAGTTATGATAAGAGTAATAGGAGATGATAGTGGTGCTAGTAAAGGTGGTGGGAGTGATGGAAATAACGGTGGTGGTGGTGGTAATGGTGGTGGTGGTGGCAAGAGTGATAAGAGATAATAGTGGTGCTATAGTCTATTCGCTGTAAGTAGGCGAGAAATCATGACCTCTATCCTCTGTAACTCAAACACGACTAGAGTAATCGAGCTAATATTTCTACCATTTGGGGAGAGTCAGTCAAGGAATAGACGTGGAAATTTACAGACAATTTGCTCTAGCTCTTTTTGAGTTACAGAGGATAGAGGTCATGATTTCTCGCCTACTTACAGCGAATAGACTATAGTACTGGTGGTTGGGGCGATGGAAATAATGTTGGTGATGGTGGGATTGATGGTGAGAATGATGGAGATGATAGTATTGATAATGGTGGTGGTGGTGCTGCTAATGACAGTGGTAGTGGGCTCAGACACACAGCTTGTAAAACAGTCCTAATTACCTACCTGCCCCAGCCCTCCACACCTGAGTCACGGAGAGTCATAAGGCCCCCCTCTCCCAACCCCCCACTCGGTATTAAGGTATCCTGTCAACGCCCAAGGGTTATGGGTGTCTGAGCCGTCTATGGAGAGACAATGAGCATATTTCTTACACTGGCCGCCATTTTGTTTACCTTGCGTTGCCAGCTGCCTGGTAGCTTAAAAGTTAATGTATACATTATATTTCCGATATATAGAGTGTAAAAGCAATGAATCTAGAACTATGTATGCAATGCTGTTTCCTTCACCAATCTGATAATATATAATTACATAACTAAAATTATCTGAGATTCCGCGGATTAAACAAGTTTATAGTCCTTACCTAAAACCCAACATACAGAGTTGACTTGACGCTGGTTGAGAGCTATTGGTTGAAATAGTCTACCAGTTGAGTTGGCCAGTCACCCAACGCTAGGTATACTCAATGGCGTCTTATCATACCAATATGTCAGACTGTGATGCCCCCTCCCTTCCCACCCTTTAGGTTATGGCGCCTTAGACGGGGTGTCGTAATGTGGCGTTATGGCTCAGATGAAAGTGATGGCAAAGCTGATGATGATGCGGGGGGGGGGGGGGGGGGGAGTCACTGCCGGCTGGTATAATCACATAGTACACTTTCTGATATATATATATATATTTTTTTTTTATATATATATATATATATATATATATATATATCCCAGCCTCAGAGTCCCCAAGGTGGTACAAAGGAGTACAAAGGAAATCAAGCAACAACAGGTCTAGTGACCCTTCTAGGTTGCTTGTCCTCCAAAACACTGAGGATCAAGTGTCCAAACAGTGGTTTAGAGTGGGTAAGGGAACATTGGAAAGGGAACTACTGCCCTGCCACTAACGTGGCAGGACTAGGAAGTTAGTAGGGGACATATGGGTTAGTAACTGAGGAGAGGATAAAGTTATTCATTTACAAACGCAGTCAGTCGCGGGTTTGATGCGAGATATTTGTCTAGGCGGAATTTAAATGAATCAACGGTGCTGCAGTCTATAACGTGGTGAAGGGACCCCTCATTTCGCTGACTAGCCTGGTGAATAAGCCTACATCTTTTCTATCCTAATTGATCTAGAGCAGTCATGTCAGCACCCTACATATATTCCTGACCGCTTTGGAGATCGGGCCATCATTCTTGACTTATTTCTAACTTGTAATCCTTCCACTGACATTGTAAACCTTTTCTCTCCGTTGGGCTCTTCCAATGAAGATTATTGTAGCGAAATATGCTGCTTCCTATGAACATTTTATAATTATGATGCAGAGATATAGCAATTTCTAGTTTTTCCATTAAGTTCCGAGAACAGTTGTTGTTGTTGTTGTTGCTGTTCCTCAGGCTGTCTGGCCTAACAGCCCCAAGGTCCCGAGCAAGGCCAGGGCCATAAACGTGCGCCCCCGCAAAACCCTCCCTGCTTACCACTAATAAAGCCCGGGTGACCGAAGCCACTCAAAGGCGGGGAGCTGAGGAGGGTGCGGAAACGCCCGGGAAACCAAAGCCCCACCCAAGGCCCTGTGCCCCTCAGCAATTGTGAAGGGAAAGTGGAGGGTCAAAGGAAAAATGTGATTCTTTGGCTCCCAATCTGCCAAGCTCTAGGTTGGCAGTAGGGAGGTCAATCCACGGAAGAGACGCCGTCACTTGAGATCTAGAAAATATATAAGTAAAAGGAACAGTCAGAGTAAGATATGGGTATGGCAGTGATCGCTCAGCTCTCACTCTGATAGACCAGCCCATCACCACATGACTAGAACCCAACCCTCTCAGCATCAGCTAGGAAAGGCCCTAGAAAGCCGCCTTTGGCTGGGGGATAGCTCCCCTATTTCAACTCCTTTCAGGGTTGGGCACCCGCCCAACGCAGTTGTTAAGCGATTCAATTTACCTACAACTGCAATCAAAGAGACTATTGATTAAGAGCACTTACGGGGAGATTGGTCGTTTTTCTGGTCCCCCTTCTCCCTCATGCTTAACCCCTTTAGTTTTCACATTTTAAGACGTTCAGCCCATTAGTTTGAAGATTTTAAAACCTTTCGCCCCATTTCTTTGTCAATATTAAGACTTTTCGTGTCATTTAGGTATCGATTTTTTCCTGTTGACTGAAAGCGAGCCTGTAATTCAGGAGGAATGTACAAATGAACAAATACATCTAGAAGGGGGATCCTGTTTTTGTTTTTTTAAGTTTGATGGAGTTCTATGGAGGAAACTAGAAAAATAATACATATATGAAAAAATAATCAACCAAATAGTGAACCATCCCCCTTTAATACAAATCCTATGTTCTAGCAAGTTCGAACCTAGAAACCGCGAACATTTGATATTATTGTGGTTTCGAGGTTCGAACTTGGGGGTTCGTTCTCCGATTTTGGGTCCCTTACTGCAAAGTTCCATTTCCGTATCCAGTCCAGATCTACTGTAGTCTATGTTCATTGTACTCATTTTCTTCATATTATTTAATCTTATTTAATTTTATTCATTCATTAACATTAATTTAAGCCAATTATGCCCCTGGTAATACCCCGAGGCTTCCCAGTGTCGTCATCAATACTAATCATCATCATCATCACCCACCACACCATCAATCACTGTCACCTTTGAGAACCACCCGTCACCTCTCAATCACCTTCTTGCCTAGTATTCACCTTTTATGTACTTATTTAACTATTTGCTATATGATTCATAATTGTATTAACTAATTTAACCCCTTCTGTACCGGCGATGTCTTGTTAATTATAATCTGGCTATATTTTGACGATTTTGTGCCGTGTAAGAAGGATATGTGGTAGTAGAATGGGTTAAGTGAGATTGTTCGATTAGATACACTCTTCATCTATTTAAATTTCATTATATTTTTATCCTATTATTAATGCAATCAATGTTTAGGCGTATCCGTAATTTTATTTATTCCGTCATTAGCTATATTCCTTATCTGTTTTTAACGCCTTACGAGCGGGCCCGTCAGTAACTTCTACAACCTGCCAAGCGGGTGGTTTTACCCTAAATGAGCATATTTCCGTGCTCTTTTTCATGCATAAACAAGAGCCAGAGCGTAATACAATTATGTATCCCTGAAAGGGCGATAATTGAGCTTTCCAATGACACCAGAACCATCCTTCTATGACCACGCGTTCTCTTGCAACGATCGTGCAAGACGAAGGAAAATCCCTAAAATACGGTAATTTCCTTACATAATTCCCTGTGTAGCGAGGTAGTGAGTGTGGAGGGGACGTTATTTGCCGCGCGGGACCCGTGCCGAACGGTCAGAGCCGACCTATGCTCCTCCCACCGCTCGTCTCTCTCTCAGAGCCAATTATTGCCCAAAATTGCACACTGCCTTAAGTCGGTCCCCGCCACATAGTCCTTTCTTCTCTAGACCGACTTAACTCCGGTCCCGCCAGTTAAGGGTTAAGGTGTTCCATTATTAGCATTATTCTTCATTTACATACTATATAATTCATTCATTAGAGGGAGATGTAGACCGAATGAGAAGTCGAAGGATGGAGTGAGGAAGTACATGAACGAAGGCGGTGCTGGTTGGGGGGAGGGGCATGGGGGCGGTTCGTTCGTGGCCACCCCTTCGGGGATCACGGCGTCAGGCAATAGAGGGATAGATAGATAATTCATTCATTGCTTAGGCCTCAGCCAGGAATCGAACCACAGTCAATCAGAATGACAGTCAATCAGATTTTTTTTGTATTGAACCTCATCCTAGGTTTTTTCGTTCTTTCTTTTTTTGTGGATGAATGGCATCGTATTTCTGATATTATTAATACATATATTCGTTCTTTATAAATATACGTTTATCTCTCTCTCTCTCTATCTATCTATCTCTATTTATCTATCTGTCTGTCTGTTTGTCTGTCTCTCTATCTATATATATCTCTCTCTCTCTCCTCTGCATTACTACAACTCTCTCTCGCTCTCTCCATTTCACCGGTTTAGACAACATTGCCCACTTTATCACGGAGATAACTCATATCTCTCTCTCTCACTTGACTTACTCCCTGCTGTTAGCGGTATGTCTTCCTCACTTTATTTACACGGTACCATTATTGTTTAGTTTAGATAATAGTATACTTGTTTAAGGGGAGATCTCCACGTGAGGGATTTTTTTCTTGACCCCTTTCACCCTCATGTTTAGCCCCATTGCTTTTGATATTATAAAACGTTCGCCCCATTAATTTAGCGATTTTAAGAACTTTCACCCCATATTAAGACCTTTCGTGTCGATTTTATCCTGGCGAGCGATAGCGAGCCTGTAATTTAAGAGGAACCGGCCTTCGGCCGGGAAATTTTTCTACCGAAAAATGTACATATTTATCTTGAAAGGGACTCAAGGGGGTGTAATTTCAAGCTTGATGGAGGTCTAGGAAACACACTAAAAACTTCCCCTTAAGGGAGCCCAACTCGCTTTTTATCTCTTTCTCTCCCTCTCTCTCTTTGGCTTGTATCCATTCGGCCCCATATAGCCTACTTTTTTAAAATGTTTACCCCCATCCAGGTGTCAATATTTTCCTGGCGAGCGGTAGCGAGCCAGCATATATATTTGTTTTGTTTTGACAGCAAGCTAAATTTGTAAATGTCTCCGGCGAAGCAGAATTTCTCCATACAATGCTGGCTCGCTATCGCTCGCCAGGAAGAAATCGACACCTAAAGGATACAAGCCAGAGAAAGAGACAAAAGGAGAGAAAGAAAAAAAAGCAAGTGACCCCCTTTAACTTTTTTTTAGAATAGTGATGGGGGTTTTCATATAAATGGTATGTGTAAATTTTCACTATATATATATATATATATATATATATATATATATATATATATATATATATATATGTATATATATACAGGTATATACAGTATATATATATATCTGTTATGTCTTATCTATCTATATCTGTTTATCTACCTATCTATATCTATCTGTATCTCGTTTTATATATGTATTTATTAATTTATATGTGTATTCATTTGTATATGTATGTATTTATATATTTATCTATCTATATATCTATCTATCTATATATCTATCTATCTATCTATCTATCTATCTATCTATCTATCTATCTTAATTATTTGGTCTTAGGACGCAACTTTTCTTTATAATATTGCTCTCCTTTCCTCCAAAATAATTGGCTTTATAGGCAGGTCATTTGAGCATAAATCCAAAGAAGTTATCCTAACCCTTTACAATTCCTTAGTCCGCCCTCTTCTGGAATACTGCGTTCAATCCTGGTGCCCTTATTACCAAAAAGATATAAACAAGCTAGAACGAGTTCAACGTAGAGTTACCAAAATGATACCTAGCCTAAAGAACAAACCATACGAAGAGCGTCTTAGAGAATTAAATCTATTTCCTTTAACCCAGCGCAGATTAAGAGGCGACTTAATTCAAGTGTTCAAAATCATCAAAGGCATCGACAATATGAACTGTAGTAAGTACTTCACTATCGACCAATCTAATTACACGCGGGGAAACGGTTGCAAAATTATTGGTAAATCTTTTAACTCGCACGAATCTAAGAATTTCTTCTTCAATCGAGTTGTCAACTTGTGGAATGGGCTTCCCCGAGACGTTATAGACTGCAGCACCGTTGATTCATTTAAATTCCGCCTAGACAAATATCTCGCATCAAACCCGCGACTGACTGCGTTTGTAAATGAATAACTTTATCCTCCCCTCAGTTACTAACCCATATGTCCCCTACTAACTTCCTAGTCCTGCCACGTTAGTGGCAGGGCAGTAGTTCCCTTTCCAATGTTCCCTTACCCACTCTAAACCACTGTTTGGTCACTTGATCCTCAGTGTTTTGGAGGACAAGCAACCTAGAAGGGTCACTAGACCTGTTGTTGCTTGATTTCCTTTGTACTCCTTTGTACTTTGTACTCTCCTTCCCCATCCTCACTCCAGATACCTCTTCTATTATCCTTCATCCTTAATCCCAAACATATCTAATCCATCTTATCCTCCCCAGAGGGGGGGGGGGGCCCCTCTCTCTCTCTCTCTCTCTCTCTCTCTCTCTACTAAACTTAATTTCTACTAGAATTAAGTCCTGACCACCTCGTTTGGATCGCAAGGTCTGTGTGGCCAGTGCATCTATGTAAATATATGTTAATCTCTCTCTCTCTATCTCTCTCCTCCGTCTCTTCCTCCCCTCTCCCCACTTATTCCCTCCCTCTCTCCCCGCCGTCTCATCCTCCCAACCTATTTACCCCATTCTCCCCCAATGGTATCCGCCTAACATATTTCCCGCCCTGATGTTCTCCCTCCGACCTTCCCAACTTTCTTTCACCTCTCTCTCTCTCTCTCTCTCTCTCTCTCTCTCTCTCTCTCTCTCTCTCTCTCTCTCTCTCTCTCTCTCTCTCTCTCTCAGACATTGTATATTTAACAGAAGAAAATAATCTGAATCTGAATCTCTAGGAGTACAGGGAATGGTTAGTACTCAAAGATCCTGTGGTCCATTCCGGGGAGATAGTCTAAGTGTCTATATATTATGTAATTTGTTTAAGATGATTATATTGTATGATCAGCCATTGTATATTTCATGGAAATAAAATAATCTGAATGTCTCTCTCTCTCTCTCTCTCTCTCTCTCTCTCTCTCTCTCTCTCTCTCTCTCTCTCTCTCTCTCTCTCTCTCTCTCTCTCCACTGCCTTCTTCTTTCCTCCTTCCCTACCTACCTCTTTGGTTTATCTCTCCTTCTACCTCCTCCTACTCCCCATCCCCCTGTCTCCTAATCCCCCGCCTCAAGTCTACCTCGCCCCCCCCCCCCCTCCAGTCCGCCTCCCCCCCCTCTCTCCTAATCCCCCCTCCCTCCCTCCCACCCTCCAATCCTCTCCACCTTCCCTCCCTCCCTCCTAACCCCCGTCCACCTACCCCCCCCTCCTTCCTCCTCATCCCCCCTCCCTCCTATCCCTCCCCCCTCCCCGTCCTCCTTCCCCCCCCCTCCTTCCTCCTCATCCCCCTCCCTTCTCATCCCCCCTCACTCCTCCCCCCCGGCTTGTTAGTGAGGATGATCCTGTATTCCTCTACAATGGAGGTATATAGCGAGCCGGGCTAATTGCTGCGCGTTTCTCTAGTCTTAGGTGCTAGCCGGGGGAAAGAGAGAGAGAGAGAGAGAGAGAGTTATACAGAGTTATACAGAGTTACACAGATACACAGACCACACAGACCTTGCGGTACCAACTAGGTGGTCCGGCCTTAATACTACTAGAGAGAGACAGAGAGAGAGAAGGGAGAGAGAGAAAACAAAATTAGACAGGTGCTCAGACCACACCGACCTTATAGTCTCTACTAGGTGGTCCGGCCTTGATACTACTAGAGACAGTTATAGTAGTAGAAGGCAGAGAGAGAGAGAGTGAGTAAACCAAGTGAAAGGGGCTAGAGGAAATGGGCCTTAAAATCCCTACTCCTATATTCTGGTTCGTTCTTCCCAACTGGTAGAAATATTAGCTTAATTACTCTCCGACATATGACGCGATTTTGAGCCTATTAGGGATACTTTAAAGCCTTTGTTACCATCAGGGGTATTTAGAAACCTTTAGTTTATTTACTTCAACCTCTGCAGTTGTCTTTGAGTTAGCAGTGGGCAGAAAACTAATTTTGGAGAGGTAATTATAAGAGTGAGAGAACTCTATTTATTATTGCTAATCTGGCAACCTCTGCGTCATAAATGCGTGAAAGGGTTAATTACTCTAGTCATTTGTGTTTCTTTGAGTTATAATGGTGCATGGTTAAGAGTTTTGGCATAATCATAATGAATAAACAATTCACACGATCCCGGGTGGTCAGCCCTTAGCTCTAGTAGATACAGCAAAATCCTTAATAAAAGAAAACAATAGGAAAATTATAAAAAGGGAGAAGCAGGAGAGAGAGAGATTTATATAGATTTACATTTACATCGATTTACTGGCCACACAGACCCTACGATCCAAACGAGGTGGTCAGGACTTAATTCTAGTAGAGATGGCATATCCGATAGAAAAGAAAAGTTGAAAGAAAGGATAGAAAAGAAGAAGAAGAAGAGAGAGAGAGAGAGAGAGAGAGAGAGAGAGAGAGAGAGAGAGAGAGAGAGAGGGAGAAGAAGAAAGTAAATAAGTAAAATAAAAGGAGTATGCATTATGTTAAAAAATATATTTAACTTCAAGCAATTAAGATAGATAACAATTGAAGAGTGGTCAGAACTGTGAATAAATAGAGCCAAAAATGTAATCGCATTACCAGTGGAACAAAATGCGAGAATTCCTAACATCTGCCAAAAAATGCAGAGGAAAATGTAGAAAGTAAAAACACGAACCCAAAAAGATTATAAGCTCGAACTAACAAAAAAATATCAGAGAATCTTTTTTAAAACTGTGTGGCATGGAGGAGGCTCAACAATAATATAAACAGAGAAAGTTGAAAAATAAAACGCTGCTGAAGCTAATTTGGGAAGTGTGAGGTGTGGTGGACTGGTCTTGCCACTTGACATGTAATCCAATGGACCCGGGTTCGAATCCCTATATGTCAATGGGAATATATTATTGGGATGAAATTTGTGCTGTACCTGGTATCAGTGCATTACCACATAGCCCACCGAAATCCCAAATAAATACCCTCATTGATCCCTGATTAAATAGCAATGTATGAATATTCCCATATTAAAAAATATGCTATGGAAGGCAATGCCTAGTGAGTTCATTGCTCAATAGATGGCGTTCTGGGAGTGAGGGTCCGAGTCTAGGAGGTAAGAGAGTGAAGCACTGGAGCGAGGCAGCTTCAGAGATGGGGCTGCTTCGAGCCGTGAGTGAGCAAATAAGCCCCATGCATCCTGCGAAGGCAAGATGGCAGCTAAAAGTGCTTCACATGTCTCACCCATTAGACTGGAATGAGACCTCACGGGCTTCACCGTTCAATAAGGGTTGAATGTACAGGCTCTCAGCCTATGCCCGAGAGGGAGTAGATGGAATATATAAAAACATTAAAATTAAAAAGTAGAACAAGAAAAGGTAATATAAATATAAACACAAGCATATTTTTCATAAGGTTCAAAGAAAAGTTAAAAGATAAAGTTATGGACAGTTTATAAGGAAAGATGAACATCAACCCTATCAGCACATGACTCCTTAGGTACTCTGGTAATCTTTAGATGATTTCATTCAGTTTCGTAAAGACCTTTAGTATTCAGAGGGGTACAATTCGTTTCAACTTGCCTCGCAATTCCCTCAGATCCTTTCTAAACTTATTAAAATCGTCTAATGATAACCAGAATATAATGCAGAAATGCGTCGTTTTATACGAAATATTTAACCCCTTCTGTACCGGAGACGTCTTTTTAACTTTATTCTGGCTACTATAAGACGATTTTATTCAACTTAAAAAGGGCCTTCATCAATTAAAAGGCTTCGAAATATCTCACTTAACCCTTTTTAGTACAACAGATCCTTCTAAAACTGAACAACACTGCGAACATTGCGAAGTGTTCGAGTATTCCTGACAGCGACTGTACATCATATAATTATTACAAACATTGACAAGAGATTATAAAATACATAATTTAAATATAAGACATACATCACTTTCAGATGTAGTGGAATTAGCGTGTTAATTTTTAGTATTGGCTTCAACATATAGGGTACATAATTATTGAATAGGCCAGACTAGGAAAGCATTATACACACACACACACACACACACACACACACACACACACACACACACTGTAGAACATATTAAATATATAACACATTACGCATATTACATACTTACATTGAACATATTAGATATAAATGGCTGTTAATTCATTTTGCTTAGCTATAAGAGCTGTTGCGACTGATTTACTAGAAATGCATTGTTGTCATTTTAATTGTTTGCTGTAATCCTTAATGTTTTTTATTATATTAGGCTATGACACATAAATATTTGTTCGCAGAATGTAGTCACTAGTTTTCTTGTGATTTTATATGACAGTTGGTTGTCACTCGGAAAATATAATTAGTGAGTTCCTCTTAATATGTTAATCTGTCTGGCAAAGTAGAGAATTACCATATCCAGTTTCAAATCTAAGTCACTTCTTTTAAGGGGGGTCACCGTTTTTTTACATCTCTATGTCCTTTTCTCGCTTTCCCTGGCTTGTATCCATTCGGCCCCATTCAGCCAACTGTTTTAAGACGTTTATCCCCATCCATCCATCCATCCATCCAGACAGACAGAGATTGTGTGTAAGTGGGTAACAAAGTATGAGCTACATCTGCTGTGTGTTGACCCAAGAGAGAGAGAGAGAGAGAGAGTGAGTATGTGTCTGTTTGTGTGTGTGATAGACTTACATAGATACACAAACTGCACAGACTTTGCGGTTCCTACTAGGCAGTCCGGACCTAATGCTAACATAGAATTGGCTACTAAGTGGAAAGTAAGGATAGCAAAGAAGAAGGCTCTCTCCCCACCCACGACCACCCTCCGACCTTGGGCTGGCATGTAATATAATTAGGGAAACATGGCCACCAGCAGATTGAGAAATATTCTACTGGGATATTCATCGTGAAAAAGGAAGTTCAGAAGTATTGCATACTATAGTCTATTCGCTGTAAGTAAGCGAGACAACCTTATCTCTATCCTCTGTAACTCAAAAAGCGATAAAGCAAATGGACTGTAAATTTTCACATCTATTTCCTGGCTGATCCTTCCCAAATGGTAGAAATATTAGCTCGATTACTCTAGTCGTGTTTGAGTTACAGAGGTTAGAGGCAATTATTTCTCGCCTACTTACAACGAATAGACTATACTGATGCTTTTTTTTTTTTTTTTTTTTAACCTATATTACTCCTCCTCGAAATGGACGACTATACTCCTTTTGACTCTGTCAATTGTATTACATTGTACCAATTTCTCTGGCAGTTTGTTCAACTCGATGACCACACTGTAGGGGAAGAAGTGCATTGTGACATCAAGATTCACCCTCCTCATTTTTAATTTCATTAAGGGAGCCCACCTCGCTTTTTTTTTCTCTTTCTCTCCCTCTCTCTTTGGCTTGTATCCATTCGGCCCCATTCAGCCTACTTTTTTTAAGACATTTACCCCCATTCAGGTGTCAATATTTTCCTGGTGAGCGGTAGCGAGCATATATATATTTTTGTTTTGATAGCAAGCTAAATTTTTAAATTTTTCGATAGAAAAATGTCTCCGTCGAAGCCGGATTTCTCAATACAATGCTGGCTCGTTATCGCTTGCCAGGAATAAATCGACACCTGATGGGGATAAACGTCTTAAAACATTTGGCTGAATGGGGCTGAATGGATACAAGCCAGAGAAAGACAAAAAAAGAGAAAACGGCAGGTGACCCCCCTTAAATTTCATTCAGAGAGAGAGAGAGACGCACTATGAGGATTTTTTTTTTTTTAGGGATAGAAACCGAAGGAGGGTAGTTTAGAAATTAAAGATTTGTGCCAGACTCTATCGAAGGCTTTCGATAGGTCTAGTGCAATAGAAACAGTCTCACCGAAGTCCCGAAAGGGGGATGACCAAGAGTTAGTAAGATATGAAAAAAGATCACCAGTAGAGCGACCCTTAAGGAAGCCATACTGGCGATCTGAGAGCAGAT
>CM064522.1:3435288-3475288 GCA_032716605.1 Paralithodes platypus | reverse complement strand
TAGGTTTCTCGAAACGTTGGTCCAATTCTTCATTACAAGATAAAGCTTTCCAAGTAAACAGAGTATCGTTAATTAAGGGGGCCAAACTAGCTTTTTTCTTTCTCTCCCGCTCTCTTTGGCTTGTATCCATTCGTCCCCATTCAGCCTACTGTTTTAAGACGTTTATCTCCATCCAGGTGTCAATATTTTCCTGGCGAGCAGTAGCTAGCCGGCATATATATATTTTTGTTTTACATCAAGTTAAATTTGTACATTTTTCGATAGAAAAATTTCTTCGGCGAATCCGGATTTCTCCATATAATGCTGGCTCGCTATCGCTCTCTAGGAAAAAGTCGATACCTGGATGGGGATAAACGTCTTAAAACAGTTGGCTGAATGGGGCTAAATTAATACAAGTCAGAGAAAGAGAGAAAAGGAGAGAAAGATAAACAAAAAAGCAGGTGACCCCCCTTAAGCAGGCAAGGCAAGGCAAGGTTAAACACACATACGTCTCTAGTGTGTGTGTGTGTGTGTATATATATATGTGTGTGTCTGTATGTGTGTGTGTATGTGTGTGTGTGTGTGTTTTAAAGAGAGAGAGAGAGAGAGAGTGGGGGAAGAAAGAGAAAGAACGAAAGAGTGAATGTGTGAGCAGGCAATGTTAGACTAAGCACACACACACATACACATACACGCACACACACACAAACACACCCACACACACACACCCACACACGTACGTCTCTGCAGTGCGAGGTGTATTTAGACCAATCCGCTAATTAAAGCGATATACAGATAGACACAGAGACTGATAAACATTACAAGAAAGAGGTAAGTGCATAAGGTAACTTAGGAGGGATTAAGGGGGGTCACCTGCTTTTTTTTATCTTACTCTCCTTTTCACTCTTTCTCTGGCTTGCATCCATTCGACCCCCTTCAGCCAACTGTTTTAAGACGCTTATTCCCATCCAGGTGTCGATTTCTTACTGGCGAGCTTAATTTAATAGGGGAGGCTGAAGTCTTGACCCCCAAGTCAGCCTGTATAAGAGATAGTGTTTTTCTGCAAGTATACCATCTTATTACCAATGGAAATACTAAGACTCGCTGAAAAAATCAGCTCTCTATGTGCGCACGCGTGCGAGCGCAGAATTTCATTGAAATATTTGTAAAATCATCTTCTCACTCAAAATTGTTCAAATTTCCCGCAATTTTTGCATGGCGTATTCTACCTGCATCCTCTACAAAAAAATGCACTAGTTTTACCATATTGCATAATAGAAGGGGCCAGAAAAACTATATAATATATATATATATTTTTTTTTAGCCAACATTTCAACCTAAACAATGTCGAATCTTGAAAAATATGTGAGATGATGCCATTATCTCTGCATTTTCCAGTTGCTATATAGTCCAATATGTAGTGTGTAGAAGGGGAATGAATTTGAGCAATAAACACAAAAGTAGATGATCTCGTAAGTGCCAAAATAGGATCTCTGGCAAGCTAAAATCAAACATTTTCACACACGAAAGTATAATTTTGGAGATAGAATTGTTAGTCCTCCTTAGAAAATGTTTTCTACCATAGCGCGCAACATAGAAGATCGAGATTAATGACCAACTAAACAAAATTTTCATTGGGGGGGGGGGGAAACATTGTAGAATTATTTTAGACAATTTTTTACCAAAATCCATGATTTTGTGGCCCCCCCAAGGAGGCCCTAGGGATGTCATATGGGTGTTTATGCCCTCATATGATCATTTCTATTGCTTTCAGCAGCCCTTTAGACTACAGACACAAAAACAAAATTTGGGTGGCTGAAAGATTTTTGTTTAGTTTTTCGGGGGTCGAGGTCGAACCCCCGGCCCGGGGGGTTATGGATGCGATATGTTTTTTTGTTCCTTCCTATGCTATTCTCCTATGTTGAAAGAAGCATTATAGAACAAGAACACAAAAATTATAAATTTTGATATATGGGCTCAGTGAAGGTTCAGCCTCCTTAAGCGAGCCTGCATTGTATGGAGATATCCGGCTTCGCCGGAGAAATTTTTCTATCGAAAAATGTACAAATTTAGCTTGCTGTCAAAACAACAATATACATGAACTGGCTCGCTACCGCTCGCCAGGAAAATATTTACACCTGGACGGGGTAAACGTCTTAAAACAGTAGGCTAAATGGGGCCGAATGTATACAAGCCAAGGAGAGATGGAGAGCAAGAGAAAAAAAAGAGGTGTGCTCCCTTAAGAAGATGTCGCCGGTACAGAAGGAGTTAAGCCGGAATGTTTATCTTCTCTCTCTCTCTCTCTCTCTCTCTCTCTCTCTCTCTCTCTCTCTCTCTCTCTCTCTCTCTCTCTCTCTTCCTCACCCCCTCCCCCAGGCTCTGAAATGTAACGTATGTATTCCAGATCTTGTAGATAATTACATAGATAAATAAGGAGAGAGAGATAGAGAGAGAGAGAGAGAATCACAGGAAGACTAAATCCAAACATGTGTAGCAGTTATTAAGCTCGCGAATATATCACACTCTAAACTCCCCCCCCCTCCCCTCCCCCCCAACATTACTCCCGCCCTCATCACCTCCCTCTCCACCCTTCCCCTCTAGTGTGTGTGCGAGTGTGCGCGTGTGTGTGCGTGTGTGTATGCATGCATGTATGTGTATGTGTGTGTGTGTATGTGTGTGTGTATTCAGGATCTAGCAGGTAATTAACCAAGCGGCTGTTAATGATATAATGACCCTCTTAATTAACGGTATTTCCAGGGCTCACTCTCACTCTCTCTCTCTCTTACTCTCACTCTCACCAACTTCCACACTCACACTCTCACTCTCACTCATTCTCTCACTCACATTATCTCACCCTCACTGTCTCACACACTCACTCTCACTCACATTCACTTTCACATTTTCTCTCACTCTCATTCTCTCACTCACATCGTCTCACTCACATTCTCTCACTCGCATTCTCTCACTCTCGTTCTCTCACTCACATTCTCTCACTCGCATTCTCTCACTCACATTGTCTTACTCACATTCTCTCACTCACATTCTCTCACTCACATTCTCTCACTCACATTCTCTCACTCACATTCTGTCTCTCACTCACATTCTCTCACTCTCATTCACATTATCTCACTCTCTCATTCTCACTCGTACTCACACTCTCCTCTCTCATTCTCTCTCTCTCCACCGTAACTCATGATTCTCGCCATTGTGTCGGCCTCGAGTCGCTAATTTACAGGAATCTGGTCGTGGAGGAGGGGCTGGGGGAAGGGAGAGGGGGGAAGGGGGGGATGGTTGGTTGGGGGGAAGGGGGGAAGGAAGGTTGGTGGGAGAAACGGGGGAAGTTTGGTGGGGGAAACGGGGGAAAGTTGGTGGGGGAAACGGGGGAAGGTTGGTTGGGGGGAGGAAGGTTGGTGGGTGAAACGTGTGAAGTTGGTGGGGGAAAATGGGGAAGGTTGGTGGGTGAAACGGGGAAAGGTTGGTGGGGGAAACGGGTGAAGGTTGGTGGGGGAAACGGGGGAAAGTTGGTTCGGGGGAGGAAGGTTGGTGGGTGAATCGGGGGAAGGTTGGTGGGGGAAACGGGGGAAGGTTGGTGGGGGAAACGGGGGAAGGTTGGTGGGGGAATCGGGGGAAGGTTGGTGGGTGAAAACGGGAGAGGGGGGAAGAGGGTGGGGGATGCCGTCTACATCTATAACTTCTGTAACCCTTCTTTGACCCATTCAGTACCGGTGACGGCCTTTTCATTATATTCTGGCAACTATTAGACGATTTTGTTCAGCTTAGGAAGGACTTCTACCCATTAACAGGCTACAGGCAATATAAATAAAATCAACTAATGGTAGGCAGATTATGATGAAAATAGCGTCGTCGTAACACAAAACTATCGCCAGCGTCTACTTTACATGACTGGATCTAGGGTGAGAGTGGGGTTAAGTAGAAAGCATTGGGGGATCTGGGGTGAGGGTGTTGTTACGTAGGGGGTAATTGGGGAATCGGGGTCGGGGAGGAGGTGGAGGTGGGGTTAAGTAGGGGGCATTAGGGGGAATCTGGGGTGAGGGTTGGTGTTACGTAGGGGGTAATGGGGTAATCTGGGTTGGGGTGGGGGTGAAGGAGTTAAGTTGGGGTTAATGGGGGAATCTGGGTTGGGGTAATGAGGGAATCTGGGGTGAGGGTGGGGTACGTAGGAGGTAATGGGGAAATCTGGATAGAGGAAGGGGTGAAGGTGGGGTTACGTAAGGGATAATGAGTGAATCTAGGGTGCGGGTTCGGTTACGTCGGAGGTAATGGGGAAACCTGGGGTGAGGGTGGAGGGTGAAGGTAGGGTTACGTAGGGGGTAATGGGGGGGATCTGGGTCGGGGGTGGAGGATGAGGATGGGGTTACGTAGGGGTAATGAAGGAATCTGGGTAGGGGATGAGGTTGGGGTAACGTAGGGGGTAATGGGGGACGTGTTTGTCGAGGAATTGCTTTCTATAATTCTATAGTTTTTTTACAATCTATGTTGTCACTATATATATCTATCTAGTCAAGGGTTATGTACAGTAATTAGCTCCAGTTGACATGTAAAATATGAATATGTGTAATGCCTACTACCATCTGTAGACCTTCAAATGGATCTTTAGTCCTCAGAAGAGGAACCGGCTACTGGGAAATTTGCCATGATGTTTAAAAATAAAAGCCTAAAATATAGTAAGTCACATGATAAATCAATAAACATACACAAGCGTGTCAATCATGATGGTATATAAATTGAGGTCTACAACATGGCCTCCGCTTGTGTAAATAGGTCTCTCAATTCTCCCCATCAATGCATTTGAAGGGTGTCAGAAGATCCAATTTCCCCGCGAGTGTGGTCATTGTGTGGGTGACGAGGCGGGAGGAGAGGACTGTCCGGGGATGCTGGAGGGCGCTACTTCATATACGGGATGGTTCATGATTGGAAATCCATCAATATCGGGCTGTCTAAGCCGCGTTTTCGGTGGGAAAGTAAGTTGTTGAACTTTTGGATGTAAATACAAGTTTTCGGCTGCAATTAAGTAAAAACAATGTTGACCCAGTCCAAGCGAGGTCCGAAACCATGCTGAATTTCGTATGGCGTAAATGTTAACTGTTGTATACACATTGGTGCGGATAGAAAATCGCACATCACATTAACGATTTATATTTTTCAAGATATTTGTATAAAACCGACTGGATAATAAAATACTTAACATTAACCATAACCATGATTCGTGTTTATCCGTAGTTGTTAATATTATTTTTCTTTTTTCTTTTTTCGATCTCTCAAGTCAAACGCGTCCGATAGGGTGCGTCGCTAGTTTCACGTTTTCCACTGAAAATATATAAAAAAAAAACATTCTTTTTGTGTCAGCACGAAGTCACACCCTGGTCATAATTGAACTTAACCCCTTCTGTACCAGCAACGTCTTTTTAATTTTATTCTAGCAATATTCAGATTATTTTTGTGCAGTTTAAGAAGGATCTGTGGTGGTAAAAAGGGTTAAGGTAGATAGTTCGAAGCCTGTTAATTGCTGAAGGCTTATATATACTTAATGAAGTCGTCTAATAGTAGCCAGAGTAATTATAAAAGGAAGGCACCGGTACTGAAAGGGTTAGTATCGTCGGCTATAACTACCATTGAAAACGCGCCTATGCTATAATTTTTGTCAGTGTGATTGTGCCTATTTTCCTTGCATTCTAACTATCATGAAAATAAATCAGTATTTCAGTTATGTACACCCATAAGCCGGTATCACACTAGCGTTTTTTTCCTCAACATTTATCCTCAACACTGGTCTGGCAGCTTATGAGGTTAACATTTGACACATTTCGGCTACCTAAATTCATCTATCACCATTGTAGTTTCCGATACCAGTGCAAAGTATTCCAGAAATGTTGCCAGAAAAATGCTGATCATCGAATGTTGACTATAAAAGCTCTCGTGTGATACCGGCTTTAAGATGGGAATACTGTCAGGTCATTCTCGGTGGCGTCATATATATCAATAATCCAGTTATGTACAGTCATGGGCAATATTTACTAGGCAATAAAGCCGGTGTCACACGAGCGCTTTTTCCGTCAATTTTCCATGAGCAAGGTTTTTCTCGTATTATTTCGGGACATTGTTGCATAGGCATTGGTAACTAGGTTGAATGTATATTATGTTTGGCGGCTGAATTCTGATAAAGTGTAATTTTTAAAGCTTCCAGACCATAATTGCTCGAAAAAGGGCTCGTGTGACACTGGCTTCAATAAGGCACAATTACGATATACTGGCGAATTACTTTAATAAACTGAGGGTTCACAAGTTAACGTTCATAGACTTGATTGAACCTTAGGAAGCGATCAAGTAAATCAGCTGGGGTTATTTTTGTTTGTTCATTAAATTTGGAAACTGAATACAAATATGATTAACCCCTTCTGTGGCGGCGGATTTATATATATATATATATATATATATATATTTTTTTTTTTTTTTTTTTTCTTTTTTTTCTTTTTTTTTGAAGGGGAGGGTTTATCTATATTTAGACGATTTTGTGCAGTTTAGCAAGGATCAGTGATAGTAAGAAGGGTTAAGTGAGATAGTTCGAAGCTAAATAATTGCTTACGGCCCTTTTTAAACTGAATAAAATCGTCTAATAGTAGCCAGCATAAATTTAAAAGGACGGGACCGGTACAGAAGGGGTTAACATAAACTAAATCAAACCAAAATAACCACGATCAGGGAAATGGGTGGTCAGTTACTGTATATTTGATTGGTGGGGAGGATGCAATAGTGTGGCTGACTGGATGCTGTCAATTGTTAAGGGAGCCCATCTCGCTTGTTTTCTCCTTTTCTCCCTCTCTCTTTGGCTTGTATCCATTCGGCCCCATTCAGCCCACTGTTTTAAGACGTTTACCCCCATCCAGGTGTCAATATTTTCCTGGCCAGCGGTAGCGAGCCAGCATATATATATATTTGTTTTGACTGCAAGCTAAATTTGTACATTTTTCGATAGAAAAATTTCTCCGGCGAAGCCGGATTTCTCCATACAATGCTGGCTTGCTATCGCTCGCCAAGAAGAAATCGACACCTGGATGGGGATACACGTCTTAAAACAGTTGGCTGAATGGGGCCGAATGGATACAAGTCAGAGAAAGAGAGAAAGAAAAAACTAAAACTAAATAAAACCATCAACTAACCACGATTAGGTGCAAATGGAAATGAGTGGTAAATGTCAGTAGCTTCTGGGTGAGTGATATTTGATTGGTGGGGAGGATGCAATAGTGTGGCTGACTGGCTGCTGTCAATTGACCACTTGCGAGTTTCAGGCTATAAGGAAGTTGGAGCCGTAACCATGGAAATTAAACAGAAATGCAATAATGTAGGTTTCTGATGGTTAGCAAGTATAATTAATTTGATTTTATGCATATATAGATGCGCTACAACCGTTATAAAGCTAGTTTATTCACTGTAAGTAGGCTAGAAATCATGAACTCTATCCTCTCTAACTCAAACAGGGCTAGAGCAAATTGGCTGTAAATGTCCACTTCTATTACTTGACTGACTCTTCCCAAATGGTAGAAATATTTGCTCTATTACTCTAGTCGTTTTTGAGTTACAGAGGTTAGAGGTCATGATTTCTTGTCTACTTACAGCGAATAAACACTAGTAATTCTGTTAAATATTGATGCCTACAATTCCAACTTCCTTATAGCCTGAAACTCGCAAGTGGTCAATTGTCAAGGATAAATGGGAGACTTCAAATGTTCAAATCCGCATGTTTTGTTAAGGGGGGATGGTTGTTTTTTTCTGTCCCCCCCCCCCCCCCCCCCCTTGAGACTGTGTGTGTCGTTGTGTGTCTTTAAACTTTGATTGAGGTCTAAGGAGCAAACTAAAACAAATATGTATACCAATAGTACTATAAAATATACAAATAAATATAATAATGTCCCCTTTAAAGTGGAGCACCTAGGAATTTCTGGCACATATTTGGGTATTAAAGGCCCTAACTGGCGAGGGAGGGTGACAGCGAGAGTTAAGTGTGATAAAGGTGTAGGAGAGATAGTGAAAGTATGGGCGAGTGTGCATGTGTGTGAGTATGAGTGTACAAGGGAAAGCAAGCAACAACAGCTCTAATTGTCCTTACGAGGCTGCTTGTAACTGAAACTCCCTAACCTATGAGCAAAAAGGTAACGGTAGCACGGTAAAGACAGGAGCTATTCCTCTGTAAATATGAGAGAGAGAAAGAAAGAGCGAGAGAGAGAGAGAGAGCGACGAAGCGTGGGTGACCTGTTATGGATCGTGTTAAGTGAGAGAAGGGCCCAGAATTCCCGAGTATAAATCAGACAGGCCGATACACAGAGATACAGAGATAGATACACTGAGAGATACAGAGATACACAGAGATATATAGACAGATACACAGACAATACAGACAGATACACAGATACACAGACAGATACACAGATATATATACACAGACAGATACACAGACAGCTACAGACAGATACACAGAGAGATACAGACAGATACACAAACAATACAGACAGATACACAGACACACAGACAGATACACAGACAGATACACGGACAGATACAGACAGATACACAGACAGATACACAGAGAGATACAGACAGATACACAGAGACAGATTCAAACATAAACTCTCTCTCTCTCTCTCTCTCTCTCTCTCTCTCTCTCTCTCTCTCTCTCTCTCTCTCACACACACATATACTGTATACACACACTCATGTACGTTATAATTATGAAGTGTTGAGAGGATCGGAATAAATAATAACACACATTCACACACACATACACACACACACACACACACACACACACACACACACACACACACACACACACACACACACACACAGACACACACACACACAAGACGGAAGACCCCAAACCCCATGACGGAGGAAGACACAGGAAAAAGAGCAAGTCTAAACAAAGAGTGCCCCAACCCGGGATAAAAACCAAGAGCTGACAGATGAAGGGATGAGAGCAGGATGTGTGAGAGTGAGTGCAGGGATCCAGGGTCGGGACGGGTTGTTATCCCACCCAGTTGCGGCACTATAGTCTGTTTCTTTCCAACTGGCGGTAATTTGTATAGTTCCCATCAAGATTCCTCAGTAATTTTGAAGATTGTTTAGTGAAATATGGTGCCAATTATATAAACTTGGTCTAAATATGATGCAGAGACATAGCAGATTCATATTTTTCCATTAAGTATCGAGAAATTAGCTGCTAAGGGATTCAATTTACCGCCAGCTGAAAAGCAACTAAGTATAATTAAGGTTTGCAATTCCTCTTCTACAGTATTATACAGTAAATCGCAGCATTTGTTCAGTAATGTTGGCTGTACAATCTCCTGCTATGAAAGGTGTTCCATAGATACTGTATTTTTTTAGAACAATTTTAGCACGCTGATGTGTAGTGCTTACCGCCTTGAGGATTATGCCGCATTTGACAGTTTATTTTGGCTATCATTAGACGATTGTATACAGATAGGAAGGATCTGTGGGCAACTCATTAGAAGCTGTGGACCCCGATGTTTTTTCCTTATTCAATTATAACTGTCTGGATTGATTTTTCGATATAAATTGCTGTTCAATTCATGTGCATATAGTATAGGTTTGTAGTTGATGTATAGACAATTATAGTCATAAATTTGGGTCCAGAGATATATATCCATAAATAGAAGTAGTTGAAGTCACGAATATCTGAGTGAGCTAGAGACGACGGCATCAGAGTGTAAATAATCCGTTAATTAACTGTTCCCCTTCTGGAACCAAAATGTGTGTCTTAGAGTGGGTGAAGTGCCCTATCTAAGCGTGATAAATACACTCCTGGAAAGAGAGAGAGATAGATAGATAGATAGATAGATAGATAGATAGATAGATAGATAGATAGATAGATAGATAGATAGATAGATAGATAGATAGATAGATAGAGAGAGAGAGAGAGAGAGTGTGTGTATATGTGAGGGAGAGAGAAAAGCAGTGACTGATGGTGCACATTCACGTTTCAGGGACTTGAAGTATCAGGTGCGTGCAGTCGAAGGAAATAGAGAGAGAGAGAGAGAGAGAGAGAAGATATGACAGACAAACTGAGGTGTGCATGTGTGAGAGAGAGAGAGATAGAGTGTGTGAGTGAGTTACACGGTATAATTCAATAACTACCAATCTAGCCACTAGGGGACTATAGTCAGACTAACAACTGTAAGACAACAAGTCAATGATAATAAACTTGGATAAAACCCCTTCTGTTTTTATTAATTCAGTCAGTGCTAATAGTAATATATTTTCCCTCTAGCAGGCTATGGGGAACATAAGCAATATGTACCCCTTCTGTACCGGTCACGTCTTATTTACTTTAACCCCTTCAGACTCATATGACGCAGAGGTTGCCAGATTAGCAATAAGAAATAGAGTTCTCTCACTCTTATAATTACCTCTCCAAAATTAGTTTTCTGCCCACAGCTAACTCAAAGACAACTGCAGAGGTTGAAGTAACTAAACTAAAGGTTTCTAAATACCCCTGATGGTAACAAAGGCTTTAAAGTATCCCTAATCGGCTCAAAATTGCGTCATATGTCGGAGAGGGTTAATAAGGGGAGGCTGAAGCTTTGACCCCCAAGTCAGCCTGTATAAGAGATAGTGTTTTTCTTCAAGTATACCATCTTATTACCAATGGAAATACTAAGACTCGCTGAAAAAAATCAGCTCTCTATGTGCGCGCGCATGCGCAGAATTTCATTGAAATATTTGTAAAATCATCTTCTCACTCAAAATTGTTCAAATTTCCCGCAATTTTTGCATGGCGAATTCTACCTGCATCCCCTACAAGAAAATGCACTAGTTTTACCATATTGCATAATAGAAGGGGCTGAAAAAACTATATAATATATATATATGTTTTTTTTAGCCAACATTTCAACCTAAACAATGTCGAATCTTGAAAAATATGTGAGATAATGCCATTATCTCTGCATTTTCCAGTTACTATATAGTCCTATATGTAGTGTGTAGAAGGGGAATGAATTTGAGCAATAAACACAAAAGTAGATGATCTCGTAAGTGCCAAAATAGGATCTCTGGCAAGCTAAAATCAAACATTTTCACACACGAAAGTACAATTTTGTAGAGATAGAATAGTTAGTCCTCCTTAGAAAACTTTTTCTACCATAGCGCACACATAGAAGATCGAGATTAATGACCAACTAAACAAAATTTTCATCAGGGGAAAACATACTGTATTTTTTGTTAGAACAATTTTAGCACGCTGATGTGTAGTGCTTAATTAACGCCTTGAGGATTATGCCGCATTTGACAGTTTATTTTGGCTATCATTAGACGATTGTATACAGCTTAGGAAGGATCTGTGGGCAACTCATTAGAAGCTGTGGACCCCTATGTTTTCCCTTATACAATTATAACTGTCTGGATTGATTTTTCGATATAAATTGCTGTTCAATTCTGGCCAGTATTAGACGATCTTACTCAGTTTAAAAAGGGCCTCCATCAATAAACAGGCTTCAAACTGTCTCACTTAATCCTTTTTACTACCACTGATCCTTCTTAAGCTTCAGAAAATCGTCTTAATATACCAATAACAAAATTAAGAAGCCGTCGCCGTTGCAGAAGGGATTAAGAAAGTGTTATGGAGGTCTTGACAACGCGATAAGTACATCTGCAATCTGTATCTGCCGTAATTTGCAAATTGAGTATAATTCCAGACGTCATTCAGTGTGATTAGTATTAAACTGAAAAAGTTAATAAATTCCTAGATCAAAACCAACAATTATAATAAAACAAAAAGGTGTAAATTCAGTACCTGCTCCGGGAGAATGAAAGGCAGTGTGACCATTTTTGCGAGAGGGAATATTCGCCCTTCCTGCACCGAGTCTCAAAGGTGCGAATCATGTGGAATGGAATTTTAATAATATTTTCCTGCTTCCTGATGACAGCGAAGGTCTGGATGAATAGAGTTAAATGCAGTGTGTCACAAAAGGGGTGAAATTTATTTTTGTTTCACTGCTACCGTCCCTTTAAATCAGACTACGTTTTATTCGCTGTATTTCTTCTACTGTCTGATTAAATTTATTCAGCTTTGAAAGGACATCTATAAATCAAAGGATTAGATCTACTACAAATGCCTATCACTTGCCAGACACCTTGATCCCTGGAAGATGGACACGAGGGATAAATACTGTCGCAATTAACCAATTAAGGGGAGACGGACCGTTTTTTTTTTTTCCAAAACCAATATTAACATTGGCTGTTCTCATTAATTCTCTACGACATATGCCGCGATTTTGAGCCTATGAGGGATACTTTAAAGCCTTTGTTACCATCAGCGGTATTTAGAGACCTTTAGTTTAGTTACTTCAACCTCTGCAGTTGTCTTTGAGTTAGCTGTGGGCAGAAAACTAATTTTGGAGAGGCAATTATAAGAGTGAGAGAACTCTATTTCTTATTGCTAATCTGGCAACCTCTACGTCATATGAGCGTGAAAGGGTTAATGAAAGTGCTCTCGGCCACGTATGGTCCAGTTGGAACAAGAAACCGAATTCATGGACTCCTTCTGTACCGGTGTCGTCCTCTTAACTTTACTCTGGCTACTATTAGAAGGTTTTATTCGGCTTAAAAAGAGCCTCCAGCAATTCACAGGCTTCGAACTATCTTGCTTAACCTTTCTTCTATCGCAGATCCCTCTTAAACTGCACAACATCGCATAAATATAGATAGAATACAATTAGAAAGACGTCGACGGTACAGAAAGCGTTAAAGTTTTATTATTGTCTGTGGTAGCATATATATATATATATATGTATTTATATACCGGTATATATATATAACATATATATTTATATATAGTGTATATATTCGTCGAAATACATCCTATGCATTCGTAAATTCATGAAAGCATTCAAGACCATAATAGTATATAAAGTCCTCTCACAAATTACTTCAGAATTAAGGCCAGTAAACTTAATAGCAGAGCCCAGAAATAAATATAATAATATACAAAGTAAATCAAATCGCTCAGTCGGATACAAAATAATCTCAACTACGGAAAATATCACAAGTTGGTCTAGAATAATTTCCAAACCCATCTTTTCACCAGTCTAAAAATATACGTATTCATCACCACACTGAAAATACACACCATTACTACGCTCTTTTGTAAAGCTTCTCTCTCTCTCTCTCTCTCTCTCTCTCTCTCTCTCTCTCTCTCTCTCTCTCTCCTTATACTCGTAGGCTGATAAATACACCCTTTTAATTACTACCACGTTTTATCCAACACCGTGCGGAAGTTATTAAAAGGTAAACACACTAATTGGATTAACTGAGAGGTCTTCTGAATACAAGTCCGAAAACATTATTCTAACTCTGTATAATCCATAGATTCGTGCCCACTTAGAATTTTGTGTTCAGGTTTGGTTCCATATTATAAAAAAGATATTCAAGAACTTGAGCGAGTTCAACGAAGAGTAATGAAAATGATTCCCCGACTTTGAAGTAAATCGTTCGAGGAGCGACTGGAATAATTACATCTGTTTAGCTTGACGAATCGCAGTCAGAGGGTATTTAATTCAAGTTATATTTCCTATTATTTATATTAAAGGCCATGACAATATGGATGTCCAGCCCACTCATAAATATTCGTGGACTTATCCTATTTTTAATAATGGAAGTATATCTTCCGAAACAAATTTGTGAATACATTTTGTATTACAAAGACATTTATACTATTTATTGAAAAGAAAGTTGTATCCAAAAATCAGTCCAAATTGATATAAGTGCATAAAGAAAAACATAGGGCATTCATGAATTCTTAGGAGTGGGCTAGACACTATGGCATCCGAGTGTACATAGGTATTTCAAAATATATAATTCCCAATTTTACTGACAGTAATCGTTATACAATAATCGGAAGGGTCTTCCATTTATATAAAGCAAAGCATTTATTTGTCAACAGTGGGTAACTTGTGGAGTGCAGTACAGTCGAAATAAGAATATATCCACTACTCTCTACTCCAACTGATGGTATTCATTGTATATATTTAAGGGGACAGTGGCTGTTTGTTTGGTCTATTAATGAATGTATTCATATATGTTTTTTTAGTTTCCTCCCTAGACCTCCACCAAGCTTAGCAAAAACAAACCTAGACCCTCCTTCAAGATAGATTTGTAAATTTTTCGGTAGAAAAATGTCCTGGCCAAAGGCCGATTCCTCCTAAAATTACAGGCTCGCTATCTCTCTCCAGGAAAAAATCGACAGTTAAATGGCACGAAGGGTCCTAATATTGACAAAGATATGGGGTGAAAGGTCATAAAATCCCCAAACTAATGGAACCAATGTCTTAAAATCTCAAAACTAGTGGGGCTAAACATTAGGGAGAAGGGGGGTCCAGAAAAACGGTCTGTCTCCCATTAACACCAACACACACTTAGTTTCTTTCTTTATTCCTCGACTATACATTCTCAATATATACCTATTTGCCAGCACACTGTTAGTCCGCTAAAACACACTCAACTAATGACCTCTGCCATTAAGGAACCTCTCCATTTTCTAATGATAATGTCGGGCAGAAAGAATAATTGATAGCATGGATTTAATAGATGGACTAGTAACAATTGAGGGGTTGGGAAAGAGGTATCCTGACCAGGATTCGAACCCACTCACCCCAGGTATATTAGTGAGAGTTGGGCACCATAACTATTTGTCCATGAGCGAGTGGTTACGCTCCGCTCATGGCCGAGAGGTTACAATGCCCAACTCTCCCAAATATACCTGGGGATAGTGGGTTCGAATCCTGGTCAGGATACCTCTTTCCCAACCTCTCAATTGTTACTAGTCCATTTATTAAATCCATGATATCAATTATTCCTCCCCAATTCAACTTTATTCTCGGTATCTGAAAAAGGTAAAACAAAAACACACACACACACACACTCTCTCTCTCTCACCACCCATATCTCCCCTTTCTATAATTTATACCTTTATGCCTGAACATTCTTAGTCTGCTAAAACACGCCTGATTAATGACATCTGCCATAATGGCACCCAGTCCTGCTGTAGACGCCCTTTAATGCTCACTGGTATATATATATATATATATATATATATATATAATATATATATATATATATATATATATATATATATATATATATATATATTTACTGTATAATATACGGTACCTTTACACCTGCACAATCGTAGTCCGCTAAAACACGCCCTACTAACGACATGCAGCGTAATGGTACCCAGGCCCCGATGCTGCCCAGGGCCAAAATATGCCACTCGGCCCATGGTGTTGTGGACAAAAGGTGGTGTGTGAAAATGGTTAAGTGAGATAGTACGAAGCCTGTTCATTGTTGTAGCCCTTTTTTAACCTAATCAAATCTTCTAATATTAACAAGAATAAAGTTAAAAGGACATTACCGGTATTGGATGGGTTAAACACGCCCTGACTAACGACATCTACCTTAATTGTACGGTTGACCAGATAAGTCTAGTCTCAGCTGGCACTACGTTTTACTCGCTGTGTGCTGTGTTAATGTCTGTCAGATGTTAAATAGAGTGAGTAAAGATAGGAACATGTTTGTATATCTCACTCGAAACGATGAATTAAAGCTTAGATACTGCTGATACCAATTATAGATCGAAATATACTTGGTGCCGCGACATCACATTTGGTCTACTGTAACCGGGCCAGCTGTTGTAGATGCTCCGGCCAAAAATATTCCACTCGGCCCATGGTGGTGTGGAAACAAAATTGGGAGCCGAAGTTTGAAATGAGGTCAGAGGAGTAAAATTCAGAAGGGGAACTTGTAAGCCAAAATTTAAAGTTGATAATGAAGCCAAGCGGAGAGTTGTGCAAAGTGGTTGGATAGTACGAGTTGGGAAGTGAGTGTGTGTGTGAGCGAGTGTGTATGTCTGTGTATATGTGTGTGTGTGTGTGTATGTGTGTGTGTATGTATGTGTGGGTGTGTATGTGTGTGTGTGTTTCCTACTTAGAGACAGACTATTTCAATTGGAAGTGTATAATAAAGGTCGAGGTGGTGGAGTGTGTGTGTGTGTGTGTGTGTGTGTGTGTGTGTTTCATACTTAGAAACATAGACTATTTAGAGTGGAAGTGTTTATAGAAGGTCGAGGTGGTGGAGAGGGAGAGTGTGTGTGTGTGTATTGATGTGTGTGTGTGTATTGATGTGTGTGTGTGTGTTTTGTAAAGGAATGTCTTGTTTGGCGCTTTTTCTCTCCGTGTTTATAAAGTCCAGCAAAATAAATATGTTCGATGCTTCAATTCTTTCATCGCTAAAGATCATAGACCCTTGAATCAGAAATATTGACTTGTGCAAATTGGTTGGCTTGTTCGAGTGGGGATAATGTGTGTATATATATATATATATATATATATAAAATTAAGTTAAATACAATAATTTTATATGTGTGTGTGAGAAAGAGAGAGAGAGAGAGAGAGAGAGAGAGAGAGAGAGAGAGAGAGAGAGAGAGAGAGAGAGAGAGAGAGAGAGAGAGAGAGAGAGAGAGAGAGAGAGAGAAAGAAAAATGAATCTGAAAAATAATTATTAAAGCAAGTGAGTGACAGCCAAACACAAACAACAACAACAACAAAACAACAACAACAAGAGCATAGAGGCAGGTAGATCCCTTTTAATTAGTATCCCCCTTTATCCTTTGTTCTAAAGCAACTCCCTAGATACCTGCAACACAACACAGCTCTCTCTCTCACTCTCTCTCTCTCTCTCTCTCTCTCTCTCTCTCTCTCTCTCTCTCTGTCATTATTCTATTATAATATGTTGGATAAATATATATGCTTTTTCCACCGATTTACCAAGAAATTTTAGTCACCTTATATTCCTTATATACAGTATTTTAGTCACCTTATATTCCTTATATACAGTATTTTAGTCACCTTATATTCCTTATATACAGTATTTTAGTCACCTTATATTCCTTATATACAGTATTTCCATGCATCATTTCAGCACCTCATTTTAAGGGGGGTCACCTGCTTTTTTTCTCTCTCCTTTTCTCTCTTTCTCTGGCTTGTATCCATTCGGCCCCATTCAGCCTACTGTTTTAAGACTTTTATCCCCATCTAGGTGTCGATTTTTCCTGGCAAGCGGTAGCGAGCCAACATATTTTTGTTAAATGATTTTGACAGCAGGCTAATTTTGTACAATTTTCGATAATAAATTACTCCGGCGAAGCCGGATTTCTACATATAATGCTGGCTCGCTATCGCTCGCCAGGAAAAAATCGACACCTCGATGGGGAAAAACTTCTTAAAACAGTAGGCTGAATGGGGCCGAATGGATACAAGCCAGCAAAATAGAGAAAATGAGATAAATAAAGCAGGAAATAAGGGGGGGGGGGCCCCCTTAAAGCCCCCATAGTCCCTTCATCCCCTTCAAAATCTCCAACACTATCCTACAATATTAGAATCCACTTTTACTAATTTACAATACATTTTAAAACCTTATATATCTGCCTACACGTCTACTAAGTTATGCATATCAGAACAGAGGTTAATGAAAACAAAATCCATATACCTAATGACATCCTTTATTTATGGGAAATTATCGATTAACCCGTTCTATACCAGCAACGTTCTTTTGATTACATGCTAGCTATATTTAGGCGATTGAATGCAGTTTAAGGAGGATCTGTGGTAGCAAAAATGGCTAAGTGAGATAGTTCGAAGCTTGTTAATTGCTGGGGGCCCATTTTAAACTGGATAAAATCGTCTAATTGTAGCCAGAATAAAGTTGAAAGGACGTCGCCGGTACAGAAGGGTTTAAACATCTCACAACCCCTTCAAGCACCCTTTGCAATCCCTCCACAACTCTTTATAATCCCTCCATAACCCTTTACAATCCCCCCACGCCCACCCCTCTCCCCTTCTGAGTTGGCCAACAATCGAGTTGGCTAGGCGATGGAGTGAAGAGGCTGGGAAGGAAGCAACCCGCGCCAGTAAGCCAACACAGGTCAAGAAAAACACTGACAGCAATCAAGAACTTCACTGACCCCCCACAGATCGAGAGAGAGAGAGAGAGAGAGAGAGAGAGAGAGAGAGAGAGAGAGAGAGAGAGAGAGAGAGAGGAGAGAGGAGGAGAGATGGACGAGAGAGAAGGAGAGGAGAGATGAGAGAGGATGAGAAGAGAGGAGGGAGAGCAGAGAGAGAGAGAGAGGAGAGAGAGAGAGAGAGAGAGTGGGGGAGAGAGAGGGAGAGAGGAGGAGAGAGAGAGGAGGAGAGGGAGAGAGAGAGATGAGGTAGGAGAGGAGAGAGGAGAGATGAGAGAGATGAGGGGGAGAGAAGGCGAGAGAGAGAGAGAGAGAGAGAGAGAGAGAGAGAGCAGGAAGAAGTGGAAGAGGAGGAGGAGAAGGAAGGAAGGAGTGAGTGATGGAGGAGGAGGAGAAGGAAAGAAGTATTGATGGAGGAAGTGGAATAGGACGAGGACGGAGTGATGGAGAAAGATGGAGTAGGAGGAGGAAGAAAGTAGTGGTGGAGGAAGAGGAGCAGGAGGAGGAGGAAGGAGTGATGGAGGAAGATAGAGTAGGAGGAAGGAAGTAGTGGTGGAGGAAGATGGAGTAGGAGGAGGAAGGAAGGAGTGGTGGAGGAAGATGGAGTAGGAGGAGGAAGGAAGTAGTGGTGGAGGAAGAGGAGCAGGAGGAGGAGGAAGGAGTGATGGAGGAGTAGAGTAGGAGGAAGGAAGTGGGTGGAGGAAGATGGAAGTAGGAGGAGGAGGAGGAAGGTAGAGGAGAGATTGGAGGAGGAGGAGGAAGGAAGTAGTGGTGGAGGAAGATGGAGTAGGAGGAGGAGGAAGGAATGGTAGAGGAAGATGGAGTAGGAGGAGGAAGGAAGGAGTGGTGGAGGAAGATGGAGTAGGAGGAGGAGGAAGGAATGGTAGAGGAAGATGGAGGTAGAGGAGGAAAGGAAGAGTGGTGGAGGAAGATGGAGTAGGAGGAGGAGGAAGGAAGAATGGTAGAGGAAGATGGAGTAGGAGGAGGAAGGAAGGAGGGGAGGGAAGATGGAGTAGGAGGAGGAGGAAGGAATGGTAGAGGAAGATGAAGTAGGAGGAGGAAGGAAGGAGTGGTGGAGGAAGATGGAGTAGGAGGAGGAGGAAGGAATGGTAGAGGAAGATGGAGTAGGAGGAGGAAGGAAGGAGTGGTGGAGGAAGATGGAGTAGGAGGAGGAGGAAGGAATGGTAGAGGAAGATGGAGTAGGAGGAGGAAGGAAGGAGTGGTGGAGGAAGATGGAGTAGGAGGAGGAGGAAGGAATGGTAGAGGAAGATGGAGTAGGAGGAGGAAGGAAGTAGTGGTGGAGGAAGATGGAGTAGGAGGAGGAGGAAGGAATGGTAGAGGAAGATGGAGTAGGAGGAGGAAGAAGGAGTGGTGGAGGAAGCTGGAGTAGGAGGAGGAGGAGGAAGGAGTGATGGAGGAAGGTGGACTAGGAGGGGGAAGAAGAAGTGCAAGAGAATGAGGAAGAATGGTGGAAGAAAAGGGAAAGATGAGGTGGTGGTAAATTGGGTATGTTGTATGGTATTGTGGTGCGTCAGTGTTCGTGGGAGAGATCTATCTATTCTATCTATTTACTCAGGCCCAATCCCCACTTGTCCTATGTGTTTCTTTTATGTTTCCCTTTTTTTTTTTGGGGGGGGGGGATGACCGATTCAAGACAGAGCAAGAACAGGGAAAACACAACATAAAACTACGAACACACACAGACAAAACACAAGTTCATACACATCTAGGTCACCCAGGAGAAGACCCAGAGACCAGGGTCACCAAGGTCCCTCCAGCACACCCCCGGCACCCGACCACTTTGGACAATTAAAGTTACCCCTTAAAAAATGCAAATGTTTCCAGACAGCGACTATTCCATTAAATGTGACATTAAATTTGCATAGTGGATTTCTCACGATTTGGGATGCAGTTTTAGCTCCAAAGTGGCACAGGACATGTGGTGGGTCATATCTGCATGCCAAATTTCAAATCAGTATCTGACAAAAAATACAGCTAAAAATCAATGTTGATCCCCTAGAACAGAAGCAACAAAAATACCAACAACATCAATAACAGCAACAGCAACAAAGTCGACTATTCCTAGGCATTCTCGACGCAGGCAATGTGAGGAAAGAAGCAGGGGAAAGAACTATTCAAATATATTAAAACGTGAGAAATAGTGAAAGGAATGAAGACGAAATGAATCAACTATGCAAATATATTAAAACTTAAGAAATGGTGAAAGGAATGATGAACGAACTGAATCAACTATACAAACACATTCAAACGTAAGAAATAGTGAAAGGATTGAAGACGAAATGAATCAACTATGCAAATAAATTAAAACTTAAGAAATAGTGAAAGGAATGAAAACGAAGTGAATAAACTATGCAAATTACTTAAAACGTAAGAAATAGTGAAAGGAATGAAGACGAAATTAATCAACTATGCAAATATATTAAAACGTAAGAAATAGTGAAAGGAATGATAAGCGAACTGAAGACATAAAAAATGGGGAACAAGGAGTAAGGAAAGCAGAAAATCCACTATGAAAAGATACAATCGTAAAGAATGATGCAAGGAATGAAAAAGGGAACAGAAAACAAGGGAACAGAAAACAAGGCGGAAGTAAAGCGGAAACTCAACTATAAAAAAGGAATGAAGAAAACAAACATGAAAAACAAGGATGAAGGAAACAGGCGAATCCACTATGCAAAAATATAAACTTAGGAAAGTAAAACAAAATAATAATAATAATAATAATTTAGAAAACAAAAGAACAGAAAACAAGCACAACCTCGAGACGGATTCATAAGAAGAAAACGATAATGTGGAAAAGGTCAGAAAACAGACAGGGCGAGAGCGATGGAACAAGAGAAGGTTAACGATTAACCTCTTGAGGATTATGACGCGTTTTGACAGTTTATTCTGGCTATCATTAGACGATTTTATACAACTTGGGAAGGATCTGACGTGGGCATCAAAAGGGGTAAATACTGTTTCGATTAACCCTCTGACTTCCACATACCCTTCTTAATCTGAATAAAATCGCCTAATAATAGCCAGAAGAAACTGTCAAAACGCGACATAATCTCAAAACTAGAGGGGCTAAACATTAGGGAGGAGGGGGTCCAGAAAAACGGTCTGCCTCCCCTTAATAGTAGAAAACAACTAGGCGACTCCCCCCCCCCCCCTTTCGAGTTAAATTTGTACCGAAAAATTTCCCGGTCGAAAGCCGATTCCTCTTAAATTACAAGGTCGCTATCGCTCGCCAGGAAAAAATCGATACCAAAATGGGGGGGGGGTCTTAATATTGACAAAGAAATGGGTGGAAGTCTTAAAATGTTCAAACTAATGGGTCTAAACAGGAAAAAGCAGGGGATTCAGAATATATCCAATATTTCGACTTCAAGAACTGGGAAATCGTAATAGAAATGTTTTGTAGTATTGGAAGATAACCGTAAACAAAGCAAGAGACACAGTAACAGAGGGTATGGAAAATAATGATAATACAATACAACTAGACCACTATAAAACAAAATAATCAATTGAAAATATTTGTGGATTGAAAAGTAATATTGAAAACAACTTTAGATTGAGTAGATGCATTAGGAGACCGTAAATTAACAGTTTAAAGAACTGGAAAAACTGGGAAATTCTAATAGAAAGTCTTGTAGTATTGGAAGATTAAAAAAAAAAAAAAAAAAAAAATGTAACAGGGGTCACTGTACTCGGTGCAGATGGACGACCCAAAAAAAGAAAGGGGTATCTGAAGGGGGGAGAAGGGGGAGGGGGGGACTGGAAACCTAGCAATACTGGAGAGTTGGGGGTTTGGAGAAGAAAAATAAAAATTGATACCAAATTTTAGGATTGATAAATTATAATACAAGCATAATTTCTATCTATCTATCTATCTATCTATTGCCTGACGCCGTGATCCCCGAAGGGGTGGCCACGAACAAACCGCCCCCATGCACCTCTGTCCCAAGTCAGTCGATGCCCCTCCCCCCAACCAGCACCGCCTTCGTTCATGTACTTCCTCACTCCATCCTTCCACCTCTCTATCGGTCTACCTCTCCCTCTCTGTCCCTCCACCTCGCTCTCATACACCCTCTTAGTCATTCTCTCGCTTTCCATACGTATGGCCGAACCATCTCAAGTTGTTCCTTTTCACACTTTCCAGCACATCTACCTCCACACCACACCTCCTTCTTACTTCCTCATTAGTCTGTCTATCCCTCCATGTAACTCCTCACGCACTTCTTAACCCTCTCACATCCTTATGATGCAGAGGTTGCCAGATTACCAATAAGAAATAGATTACTCTCCCTCTTATAATTATCTCTCCAAAATTAGTTTTCTGCCCACAGCTAACTCAAAGACAACTGCAGAGGTTGAAGTAAATAAACTAAAGGTTTACAAATACCCCTAACGGTAACAATGGCTTTAAAGTATCCCTAATAGGCTCAAAAATTGCATCAGGACGTGAGAGGGTTAAGTAATTAATTTCCACTGCTTTCACTCTTGGTCTGAGTCTCTCAACCAACGTCCATGCTTCGCTTCCGTAAGTCGGTGTCGGGATTACCACACTGTCATGCAAGGACTTCTTCACTTCCATACTGACCACCCAATTTCTTGTTACTGCTTTCAGCATTCCTACAACCCTCTTCCCCTGTTGTACCCTCTCCCACACTTCTTCATCCATAGTCCCATCTTTACTCAACACTCTGCCCAGATACTTAAAAGAGTTGACGATCTCCATAGCCTGACCGTACAGCTTCACCTCACACTCACTCTGTGACTTCACCCCTTTCGAAGACCATAACCTTGCTCTTCCCCGCATTTACCTTCAGATTCCGTTTTTCGCACACTGTTCCAAACTCATTTACCAGACCCTGCAACTCCCATTCATTATCACTCATCAGAACTGTATCATCCGCAAACAGCAGTATAGGTAGCTTCCACTCAATTCCCTCCCTTTTCAGCGTTACACCAACATCCACTGCTCTTGATAGTATTTCTTTCATGACTCCATCCATATATATAGTAAACAACCACGGGGACATCACACACCCCTGTTTCAAACCAACATTCAGGTCAAAGAACTCGCTCTGCTCACTCTCCAAACGTACCCTCTCCTTTGCACCCTCATACATGCTCTTCACTGCTTTCAGCAATTTGCCATCTACTCCGTATATTTTAAGTACTTTCCACAAACCTTGTCTATCCACTCTGTCATAGGCCTTCTCCAAGTCCATAAAGACAAAATACACCTTTTGTTTCTTCTCCTCCAGATATTTCTCCACAACACAATTCAGGGTAAAAATCTGATCTACACATCCTCTTCCCTTCCTAAAACCTCCCTGCTCGTCGCCTATCCATTTCTCCATTCTCACTCTCACTCTCTCAATCACTACCCTACTGTATACCTTCCCTACTACGTTTAGAAGACATATTCCTCTGTGGTTACCACACACTCCTCTTTCCCCTTTGTCCTTATATAGGGGGACTATTATGCCAGTCTTCCAGTCATCGGGTACACTCCCCTTCTCCCATGCTAGTTTGCATATTTTCCATACCCATTCGATCACTATCTCACCACCATACCTCAACATTTCACCACACACTCCATCTGTTCCTGGTGCTTTCCCCAACTTCACTCTTTTCATGGCTTCCCACACTTCTGACCTCCTGATCCCCACCTCCTCCTCCACTACTTCTCTTCTTCTCCCTCCCATATCCAGCTATGTTTGCTGGCTCTTCATTCCTTACATTTAGCAACTCATTGAAGTACTCCCTCCATCTTACGACTCTCTCTTGCTTCTCGGCTAGCATTCTCCCATTCCTATCTTTCATTTCTTGACTTCTTTCCAGAACAGTTTCTTACTCTCCCTCCATTTTACACTCAGATTCCTTCCAAATTCCTCATCTACTCTTCTCTTACTTTCCTTCACTACTCTCTTCACCACCCTCTTACTCTCCACGTACCTGGCTCGTTTCTGTCTCTCGATATCTTCATTCCTTCTACTACCCAACCACTCTCTATATGCTTTCTTCTTTTCTTCCACAGCTATTCTTACCTCTTCTGTCCACCATGCTGTACCTTTCACTCCCCTTCCTCTTCTCCTCACTCCACACACCTTCTCACATGCTGCACAGATCTCATCCTTAAACACCTTCCTCCACATCCTGCATAACTTCCAGATCGAACCCACCTAGTCGTCTTTCCACTGCTCTCCTGTACTCCTCCCTGACTTCCTCCTCCTGCAACCTTTCCACCCTCCTCACCATTCCACCCCCCTCTCGCCTCCCTCCAGCTCTCCTCACCCACTTATTTTGTATCCTAACCTTAGCTACCACTACATAATGATCTGACAGACCCCCTCCAATACCCCTATACACCCTAGCATTCATCGCAGATTTCTTCATTCGTTCATCCACACATACATAATCAATCAATGACTTTCGTTCCACCACTGTTTCATCCTCCATCGTCCACACCCGTTTCCACGTGTACCTGTGGATCATTCTGTGTCGGAAGAAGGTATTATCTATCCACAGCCTCCTCCCCACACAGCTTGTGTCCACACACAGTCCACAAGTGCCCTACCATTCCCATTCACCTCTGATGGTACCCCCCACCCTCCCACCACTCCCTCAACTTTCCTATCACCCACCTTACCATTCATATCCCCAATCAGAAATATTCTTTCGTTCTTGTCAAACTTCTCCAGGCACGCCTCCACATTCATCCAGAACTCCTCTTTCTTTCTTTCAAGTTTATCCTCTGTCGGGGCATACACACACACAATCACCCACGTTTGTATTCCTACTTTCATTCTCACCCACACAATCCTTGAACCCAGCATAATTTGAGACTGGGTAAAAGCACATTTAGACTGTGAAATAACCGCAGAAAGAACTGGGGGAATTGAGGAATATCAATGAAAAAGTCTTGTATTAATGGACAAATATTACTATAGAAAGAAAAAAGGTGTAACAGGGGTCGATGACACTATAGTCTATTCGCTGTAAGCAGACGAGAAATCATGACATCTATCCTCTGTAACTCAAAAAGGGCTAGAGCAAATTGGCTGTAAATTTCCATATATATTTCTTGACTGACTCTTCCCAATTGGTAGAAATATTATCTCGATTACTCTAGTCGTTTTGAGTTACAGAGGTTAGAATTTACGATTTCTCTCCCACTTACAGCGAATAGACTATAGGCGGAGATGGGCAAGGCAAAAGACAAGAGCACCCAACCTGAGAGACTGAAGCATAACAATTTAGAAGGATGGACACTTGGGAATAACAATGAAAAAATACAGGTTGGCAGAAAATTAAAATAAAAGACGTAGGGAATGATGAGCGGAATATTTGCTTGGGGGAATCGGAAACTACAATATTACATCGAAACGTAACATTAGAATTCCTCCAGTAAAGCCGCTGTCACTCGAGCGCTTTTTCCGTCAATTTTCCATGAGCAAGTTGTTTCTCTTATTATTTCATCACATTTTCGCACTGGTATCGGTAATTAGACTGAAGGTAGATTAAGTTAGGTGGCTGAATTATAGTAATGTGTAATTTTTTAAGCTTCCAGACAATAATTGCCCGTAAAAATTGCTCGAAAAAGAGCTCGTGTGACACCGGCTTAAGGGAGAGTTTAGACATCTTTGTTTTCTTTCGACGTCAGGTTGATTTTGTTTTTCTATGTGAGTGAGGGAGACAAAAGGCAGAACTGCCTGTATCGAGTGCCTCACCAAGAGTTGAAAGGGTGACTGGGCCAAAATCAAGGGACATTCGAGCCGAAATGCCTGGACACACGGAGTTTGAAGCATTTTAAGTCATAGGAAGAGGGAAAGACTGATTCTGGGAGAGAGTTCGAGAGCTCAGTTGAATAAAAGAAAAATGCTTCAATTATAATCAAAGAACACGCTTTTATTATATTTGTATTCATGTAGAATGTATAGCCAAAGAACAAACTATATTATCCTGTACCAGTTTAAAGATAATTTTTCGAATGACTGCTAAAGTTTCGTTTTCCCGAAAAGGTGAAATATCATTGCACCATATCAAAAAATAAAACACTAAGTTCGCAGGAAATAAAAAACAAATGGTGCCTATAAAGGAAAAATAACGAAAATAGCCAGCCATATTTTCCAACCATTACCATCCACTGACGCTCATTGCGTAAATGGGTGAACTCCTTTACTATTATTAAGGGGGTAGTACTCGCTTTTTATGCACCCCCTTCTCCCTCATGTTTAGCATATTAGCTTTGAGGTTTTAAGTGCCGTTAGTTTGGCGATTTTGAGACCTTTCGCCTGATTTTGTTGTCAATATCAAGACCTTTCGTGCCCTTTAGGTGTCAATGTTATTTTCATGGCGAGCGAAAGCGAGCCTTTAATTTTAGGAGCTGGCCTTTGGCCGGGACATTTTTCTACCGAAAAATGTACAAATTTATCTTGAAAGGGGGTCTAGGGGCCGTTTTTCTAAGCTTGATCGAGGTCTAGCGAGGAAACTAATTAAAATATATATATATATATATATATCTATATATATATATATATCACAAATACACGTGAGCCACTAAATGTTTCTAATCTCTCAGTGGGGTTCGAACCGCCGACCGTCAGGACAATAGCCGACGCCGTGGTGTAGTTGATTAAAGCGTCGGCTATCGTCCTGACGGTCGGTGGTTCGAACCCCACTGAGAGATTAGAAACACATATATATATATATATATATATATATATATATATATATATATATATATATATACAGTATAATTATATATAGACCAAAAACCAAGCACTACCCCTTTAAGGTACTAAATATAAATGTATATTACCGTACCCCGCCAGGTCAGTGCAGTCAGACACACCTGAAATTTATGGGGGTACTACTCGCTTTTTTCTGGCCCCCCTTCTCCCTCATGTTTAGCATATTAGTTTAGTCTTTAAGACTTTTGTTCCGTTAGTTTGGCGATTTTGAAATCTTTCGTCTCATTTTTTGTTTTCAATAGTAAGAATTTTCGTGCTCTTTAACCTGTCGATGTTTTCCTGTACAGCGATAGCGGGCCTCTAGTAATAGAAGGAACCGGCCTTCGGCCAGAACATTTTTCTACCGAAAAATTTACAAATTTATCTTGAAAGGGGGTCTAGAGGGTGTTTTTCTAAGCTTGATGGAGGTCTAGCAAGGAAACTCAAAAATATATTAATAAATCAATATATAGACAAAAAAACAAGCTCTACCCCCTTAACCCATTCAGTACAGTTGACATCCTTTTCATATTACTCTGGCTAATTTTAGACGATTATATTCAGTTTTAAAAGGGCCTCCAGCAATTAACAGATTTCGAACTATCTCGTTTAACCCTTTTACCACAGATCCTTCTTAAACTGCACAAAATCGTCTAAATGATGCTAGCGTGGAAATAAAAGACGTCTCCGGTACAGAAGGGTAAAGTATAATATACAAACACAATCACTCGGAAACTTGAAGCGATATATTTACCTGTGTGACCTTTGAAATGGTCCGTGTGACAGCTTACGACTCTGTTTAACATTTAATGCCGGTATGACACGAGAGCTTTTTCACTCAACATTTATCCTCAGCACTGGTCTGGCAGCTTATGTGGTCAACATATATAATATTTCGGTTGCCTAAATTCATCCATCATCAGTCTAGTTTCTGATACCATTGCAAAATATTCCAGAAATGTTGCCAGAAAAATGTTGATCATCGAATGTTGACTATAAGAACTCTCGTGTGATACCGGCTTTAACCCTCAACTTTTGTCGGCCACAATCCTCTTGAGCTGTTTCGTGCAAAGCCTACAATCGGATAAGTTATGTTAAAATATAGATATGATCACACTTGGCCTTATGGGGGGATGGGCCGGTTTTCTGGACCACTTTCTCCCTTATGTTTTCAGATGTTAAGATGTTTGCCCCATTAGTTAGTCGATTTTAAGACCTTTCGCCCCAATTTCTTCGTCAATATTTAGACCTTTCGTGCTATTTAGGTGTCAAATTTTTCCCTGGCGAACGATAGTGAGTCTGTAATGTTGGAAGAACCGGCCTTCGGCCGGGAAATTTGTATTCCGAAATATGTACAATTTAATGTAGAAGGGGGATCTAATGGATTTTTTTTTTTTTTTTTTATGGAGGTCTAGGGAGGAAACTTGAAAATAATGAATACATGCAAAAATCGCCCAAAATGTGAACCATCGGAGGATTAAACATTTGTTGGCAAAATATTATGAACAGCTCTGCCAATATATTTTCAACATTTACATGTAAAGGCGATAATATTTAATATATTTCCCCTCCAAAATGTGTTCCGCAATATTGATATGACAGTTTATGAATGCACGTGTAAATGATGTGTTGCCTTGAACAATCGATTTCCAGCCAATACTCAAATATATTTATCTTGGCAGAAATTTCAATCCCCTAACAGCTCATTTACGATACAAAAGGTTGAAATATTATAGACTATGATCCTTTTCATTAGCATGTATTCTATACTACCGTACTGTATGATGTAACTGCAGAGAAGTATTAGTAACACACACGCACCTATGTAACTGCAGAGAAGTATTAGTAACACACACGCACATATGTAACTGCAGAGAAGTATTAGTAATACACACGCACATATGTAACTGCAGAGAAGTATTAGTAACACACACGCACATATGTAACTGCAGAGAAGTATTAGTAACACACACGCACATATGTAACTGCAGAGAAGTATTAGTAACACACACGCACATATGTAACTGCAGAGAAGTATTAGTAACACACACGCACATAGAGAAGTATTAGTAACACACACGCACATATGTAACTGCAGAGAAGTATTAGTAACACACACGCACATATGTAACTGCAGAGAAGTATTAGTAATACACACGCACATATGTAACTGCAGAGAAATATTAGTAATACACACGCACATATGTAACTGCAGAGAAATATTAGTAACACACACGCACATATGTAACTGCAGAGAAGTATTAGTAACACACACGCACATATGTAACTGCAGAGAAATATTAGTAATACACACGCACATATGTAACTGCAGAGAAGTATTAGTAACACACACGCACATATGTAACTGCAGAGAAGTATTAGTAACACACACGCACATATGTAACTGCAGAGAAGTATTAGTAACACACACGCACATATGTAACTGCAGAGAAGTAAACACACACGCACATATGTAACTGCAGAGAAATATTAGTAACACACACGCACATATGTAACTGCAGAGAAGTATTAGTAACACACACGCACCTATGGAAGACTCGCTGATCTTGACTTATATACATTTCAAATACAAATATTTTGTGTCATTAATAAATTTTCTTTTGTAGTTGATACTGTACGTTTAAAGGTTATCCACATTATCTCTATATTTGAAGATTTTTTTGATGGTTACTGTATGAATAATACTTACAGAAGACTGTCGTGATATTTGTATCATTTTTGTTTCTTTTTACAAATAATAATTAGTAACCAGAAACTACCTTTTTCAATTCTTAACAACTTAACAGGTCAGCGTTCTTCTCAGGTTCTCCCCTCATCTGTCTCAGCTGCTGATCTTGCATCAAAATCATATCTAATCAGGGTAACATATGCATTTTAGTTTTAGCTAGCTGGTTAGCATGTAATTTTATTTAATCTCTTTGTGACTTAAATGTCGAATTCATAAACAAATTATGTTTACTGTCACTTACAATCAATGGAAATTTTATGATCAATGATAATAAAGTGATAATTTTAACTTATGAAAGGTTCAATCAAACCTGAACAATTATATTTTCTTACTTTATTCTCATCTTGCTTCCACACAAAAAATGCCAATATCATAAACAATACAAACTCAGATATTCCGCCACCGTGCAAGATTAACCGGCGACATTTATTGAGTTAAAAATCCGGAAATTAAAATATATATTCGACTTCGCCCATATGAAGGGGGCAGTGTTTGTTTTTTTGGTCTGTTTAGGTATTTATTAATTTATTTTTTAGATTCCTCGCTAGACTTCCATTAAGCTTAAAAACGCCCCCTAGACCCCCTTTCAAGATAAATGTGTACATTTTTCGGTAGAAAAATGTTCTGGCCGAAGGCCGGTTCGTTCTAAAATTACAGGCTCGCTATCACTCTCTTGGAAAAAATCGCCACCTACATGGCACAGTACTTAATATTGACAAAGAAATGAGGCGAAAGGTCTCAAAATCGCCAAACTAACGGAACGAACGTCTTAGAATCTCAGAACTAATATGCTAAATATGATGGAGAAGGGGGTCCAGAAAAAACGACTACCTCTCCATATTAAGCCTACTCAAAACTGGAGTCCTCGAGGGAAATTACTCAGACCAATTCCAGCATCGACTTGGCTCACAGGAAAAAATAAACATACTTAAAAACACAAAAACAAAAAATGGTTGCTCTTGACAATGGTTGAAGTTTTTTTTTTTTTTTTATTGTGCATGTGAAGGATACCAGAATGACAATGGTTGGAGTTTTTGTTTTTATTGTGCATGTGAAGGAGATTAATTTGAAGGTAAGCTGAAAGATATATCCAACTGTTTTGCGAGACAGCTGGTACGACAAAACTGGTGAGGGAGAGATAAGATTTGGTGATCATTTGGGTCCTTAATCAGTTATGGCAGTGAAAATGCAAGACGAAAATGAAGGAAGGGAAGCAGGATGGTGATTACTGATGCTGATGATGTTTATAATAGTATTGAAGGTGTTGACAATGATTGATACAAGTGATTGCATTATAATGTAAACATTTATAAAAATAGTTTAGGTTATGAATTTAGTGACACTATAAATGATGTTGATGATAGTAATGATCTAAGTTATTGTTAAATAGGATAATGAGAACACCAACATAATCGTATAATGACGTTATAATTACCCCAATGGAAATAATTAGCACACTTAATTGCCATCTCATATTGTGTGAAGTATTTTCCAGCCACTTCTAATATATTACGTTCACGAGTCGCTTCCTATAGCAATAGGCTAAATATGCACTCTTCCCACTTTGTGTATGCATTATTATTTTTAGCAAGTCAAACTCTAAAGCATTATTTTCCTCAACAAAAATGATAGTGAATGCTTTATAGTGATAGTCACTGATTAGGGTGGATGTTACAATAAATGTTGTAGTTGTAGAAGTATGCAGAACAGGTGTTTATTTCAAAGTCGAAACTGCACGAGTGGCAATCAGATTCGTAAACCTAATGACAAAATATGTGGCACACATAATCTGTTATCTTAGAACATGTGGTGATATCAAGCTCCATTTCATACAATATCTCTATTCTCTACATTTACATTAGTATAAAGGATAAACACCACCTATCTTCTGTGTTTATCAGTATGGCCTACAGAGCTATTGAAGCCTATCGAGGTCGTCTAAAAACCCTTTCCAGCCAGTATCTCTGAGTGCTCATCTTGACCCCTGTTTTCGGTATTTTGCTATCCTCTATATCACTGGTTGATTTAGGTTAGGTTAGGTTGTTGGGCTAGGGTAATGAACAACACAACACAAGTGCACCTTCTTAAATATTACCGCTACTTCTATAATGCCTTCGCGGGATGGTTAATGCAGGTATTTTTAAGGTAGTTTTTTTGGGCTAGTGTAATGAACAACACATAAAACAAGTGCACTCTTTTTAATTATTTCCGCTACTTCTACATTTCCTACGAGAGGAGACTTATGCACTGCAGTATCCTTGGTAGCCTACTAATGATATGTGTTCATTATTTGCCTACGGTGCAATATACAACACACTGAGGAACGTTGTTGCTTAAAGCATTTTGTGCATGAGAGAGAGACGAACGTTAGTGATCTATCAATATTTGGTTTAGGATTCCTTGAAATTTATCTGTTTTCGGTAATACTGAGGGATGGCGGAGTTGGAGACGAGGGAGTGGGGGATTGTGGGAGGATGGGGAGGGAGTAGGAAGGGGAGTGAGGGAGGAGAGGATGGGGAGGGAGTAGGCAGAGGAGGGAGGGAGGAGAGGATGGGGAGGGAGTAGGCAGGGGAGGGAGGGAGGGAGGAGGTGGGAGGAAGTAGGCAGGGGATTGAGGGAGGGTTGCTGGGAAGAAGAGCGGAGGATGGGAGGGAGAAATGAAAGCAGGGAGGGTGGAAGGAAGGGCAGAGATAGAGCAAATGCAGAGATTTATACTATCTTTAATGGGAGGGAAAATTTATTTATTTTTCAATCTAGTAGTAATTTTTTGGAATAGTAGTGTCATTCAGAGTTATAGGCTTAAACAAAATTGTAAAAAGAAAAGAAAAAAGGAGAAATATAGCCTATCTCGCTTATAACCACATATGTTTTATAATTGAATAGCTTCCCTTAGCACTGCGCGATTCCTTCACACAGACTAGGTAAACTAGTATCTACACACAGTCTCGAGAGGATCAATATATCTGTTGTTGCTTGTTTTCCTGTGTACTCATTTGGTATGTTGGAAGTAAATGAGAGTAGGTTAAAGGGGTGGGATCGGGTGAAGCGGTAGCGATGGTGGAAAAAAGGCGGAGGAATGATGAGAGGGCGAAACGAAGGAAAGGAGAGGAGGGGGGAAAGAGGGATGTAGAAGGGAAGGATGGAGTGGGGGATAAGGGAGGAATAGGAGGGGGAATATGGAGGGCGAGTCATGTGTTGTGTGAGGGGGTAACACGACATCCCTGAAGCAGTCCTATGCCAGGGCTGCCAACGTTGATTATTTTCTGCTAGATCTAGATATTCTTTCATATCACAAACCCACCAATTAACTTACAAATAAACCTAATTAATTAAATCAATGAAACTACTGAATGCATGTGGCACTCCAAGGATTCGAATCTAGGATACTCACAGTCTCACACCGAAATTCAGTGCATTTAAAACCGTTACACTATCGAGACATTTTGTTCGATCTAGCAAGGATTATTGACGTCTAGCGAATGAATTCTAGCAATATTCTAGAAATTTGAGACAATTGAAGTGATATTACAGGTAGGCCTACTGTGTTATTCGCTTAGACATATTTAAAAAATTCTACTATCTAGAGCTTCATTTAAAGTACTAAATTTAGCCATTTAAAGGGAATTCGCCGTATGGTAAAGTCGTGGGGCTTGATATGGTTGGTAACCATGTATGACGCCAGCGGGCCGGCAGTGTGCCTTGAGGCAGTGACGTGTGAAGTTGTGCGTGAATTTGTCCGACTTTCCACACTTGATTCTCCGGTTTCTGAGATCATTATTGACAATGAAACAGTAAATACTATTACTGGAACTGGAAGAAGATTACAAAGGCGATGTCAGCCACCTGTGGTTCCTGTTTAACGAAGGATTTACGGATATTCAGTGATGGGGAACTCCACAAGATTTCTGAAATTGACAATGGCTTAGGAAAAACTGTACTTCGCGTGACTGTGATTCTATATGTGAAAATGACGTTTACTGGATACAACTCTGAAAACATTTGAATACCCCTGCATCACCAAGCAAAGGTAAGCACACGGATATTATGTTTGGCTTATCTCATACCTTGCATAATACCTGAAGAGTAACCCATCTTACTTAACACCTTCTGTACCGGTGACGTCCTTTTAATTGTATTCTAGCTATAAGTAGACGATGTTGTGCAGTTTAAGAAGGATCTGTGGTTGTAAAAAAGGTTAAGTGAAATAGTTCAAAGCCTGTTAAATGCTGGAAGCTCTTTAAACAACAAAATCGTCCAGACCAGACCAGAATAAAGTTGAAAGGACGACACCGGTCTTGAGGTTAAAGTGCAGTTAATGTGTGGGTGCGTTTCAAAGATTGATTTGTTTTTAACACGACTAGCCTATTTTTAACAAAATATTAAAGTATGATATTAGGCTATCGTCAGAAGTGCTGGTGGCACGTGACAGATGTTTGACGCGAGTCGGAGATGCTGCGCGGCGGACATTTGTCATGTGACACCAGCACTTCCGGTGACAATATCGTCATTAACCTAACCAGATAATAAGGGGTTAGGACTATCACGCTTGGCCATGTTTTTGTGGTTTCAGGTACTTCGTTTATTGTTTAGCTGACAATACCGTGGTTTACCTATCACGCATGCCACTAGATATTCCACGGACATTTAATTATAGCCTACTCAGTTTCAGTTTCTTACGTCTGGGAGTCGTGCAGGCATATTGCACCAACAAGAAACCTATTCTAGTTTTCTCGCATAGTACAACACTAATGTGAAACAAAACGTTAACATATTTAATCAACTGAGATTAAGTGAGAACACTATATATATATATATATATATATATATATATATATATATATATATATAAATATAAATATATCTGGAATACTGTACGATAAGTTGCATAGCCAAGGAAACTTACGTAACGTTGGGCAGCCGCATAACTCACACAGACTGCCGCGGAAGAAAGTAGTCACTACCGAGTCTCAGATCCTAGCTGGATATAGCCACTGTACAATGTTTAGATGTAGGATAATTACAATAGCATATTCCTCTATTATTTGATCTTACAGTTCTACTAAGCTTCCTAATGCAATGTAATTGAAGTCCTGTATGGCTATAATATTACTAAACACATGAGCACTGGGTAAGCCTACGAAAACCCCTTGTCTAGTTTAATGAACATTCGTCTAGGATTACGGTAAATCTACAGTTATACTACCCCTCCCCCACTACCCCCCCCCCCCCCCCACCACCTCCCCCCTTCTAAACACGCCTGTAATACTTCAATGTATCTATTTCAAGTCAATTATACATTTCCGCGCATCATCAAACCATACTAAGTCTACTACTAATAATAATATTAACCCATTAGTATCAACAGAATAGCGACAAAATAGGGGTAGTATAACTGTAGATTTATCAGGATGACTAAAGTGCATGAACTGTTCAGAAGGATTTACTTTAGTAATACAACAAAAAATCCTTAGTTGTTATAATAGGCCTAGTCATATCCTAATTTAAAGTAATGTTACCCTATGCGCCCCTGGTACTTACGGTAGCACACGCTATAGCCTATTCATACAGCCTACTTTACCGTTTATGTGGGACTGGGCAAAGCATAATATCTATATCTATATTATATATATAAAACTGTCTTCGTGGTGCAATGCATACGGTACGTGTGTTAATTTTCGGTGTGAGCGTCCTGGGTTCGAATCCCCGAACTGCCACATGTGTTTGTTAATTTCATTAATCGAGTTTAGGAGTAAAGTTGGTTAGTGGAGAGAACATAATATATATATATATATATATATATATATATATATATATATATATATATATATATATATACCGGTATATATATATATATAATGGAGGATTAATGTTAAGAATGGGATGTTGCTTAAATTATAAATGTTTGGACACTCATGTAGGCCTATTAGAGTATGTATTGTAATGTATGGTAGGCTTAACCCTCTGAGTACCAGCGACGTGTTATACCGGTACTTTATTTTGCTATATTTAAGCGATATTATGCAGCTTAGGAAGGGTCTGTGGTAGTTACAACTTCAATACAAGGGTTGGCTGTGATAGTTTGAAGCCATATTAATTGCTAAAGGTCTTTCCTAAATTCCTAAGCTGATTAAAAACTTCTAATTGTTGACAGAATGTGACGAAAAGGACGTCTCTGTTACTGAATAGGTTAATAGGGTCGTGAGAGTGCCATTGATGATATTAATAATAATTACCAAGTTAGCCTAAATGAAAACGGTTCAATTATCGGTGCTGCTTTGAAATTGGGATTTTTTAATTAGGTATTACCTTACCCTCCGTTGCACACAAACACGCAGATAAAGAGAGCGAGAGAGAGAGAGATTTGCATATATACACTGGCCACACAGACCTTACGATCCAAACGAGGTGGTCAGGACTTAATCCTAGTAGGCTAGAGAGAGAGAGAGAGAGGTACTAGAAATATTAATAACCTTTATTTAACGTCCCGCAGAATGGGTGCGGACGATTATTAACGTTATACTTTAGTACGGGTTGCCTAGATCTTGTACATAATTAGTTCGGCTAATTAACTCACTTGATTAGCTACATTCGCTTACCCCAAAACACGACGGTATCCTAATTCGTAGTAGGAGAGGAGATAACCCCTTCTATACCGGTGACGTCTATATATGTATTTAGATTTCAGCTACCGTACATTTAGACGATTATATATAGCTCAGGAAGGATATTTGGTAGGCCTAGCTGAAATGATTAATTGAGATAGGCCTAGTCAGTAGCCTTTTCATGTGTAGACGTCCTTCTTAAGCTGAACACAATCGTCTACTAGTTGCCGGAATATGATGAAAAGGACATCACTGGTACTGAATGGGTTAAGTCTGTAGGTAAGCTATATGAGCGTACAGTACCGTAGTTCATATCAGCTATACCCTGTTCCAAATAAGTAGACCAAAACACTTGAACGTTAACCTCTATAGAATAGTTGTAGACATTTAAAGCCTATTTGCTTTAGCCCGTTTGAGTTAGCCTACAGAGGTTAGGTTTTACAATTTCTATTTGGAACAGGGTATAGAACCGTATAGGCCTAATCGCGTGCAATGGCAAATGGTACTGTACACATTTGATTGAATAATTCCGACACGTTGATGAAATATTTTGAAAAAATCCCTTTAACCCTTTCTGTACCAGTCCCGTCATTTATATTTGATTTCAGCAACATTTAGGCGGTTTTATGACGTTTAGGAAGGATATATGGTAGCTAAATGGATTAATTGAGATAGTGTGTACCATTTTAATGAGGTAAAACTGTACTAAAAATCTAGGTGGCGCTGGGGGTCTTATTCAAATGACTATCGTGTGTGATGCACCATCGAGGTGTTTTGAGGGTTTTCGTGATTTAAGAGATTTAATACAGTTCGCAACTACCGGTATCTATGACACATAGTTGTGTAGTATATTTTTACTAGATTCATAATATGATGGTTATATACTCGTTGATGCAGTGCATATATAATTATTAACATAATTTGATACATAAATATCAGCTTCCTGAACAAGAAATTTAGTTTCATCTAATGTGGTGTAATAGGCTGGGCGAAATTTGAATACTCATTGAAGTATTGTAATTACTTCCTTTTTAGTTACTAACAAATACGTGTTTCAGTAGAAATTGGCTGAACATACGGTATTATATTCTGTAGCTGTAGAATTTGGCAGGTTGAATGTCTGCGCCTGCGCACTATAGTTTCTTTCCTACAAAACAAGCTATCGTGCGCTTTTAAGTTACCAATTTATAATCCACTATCAAATCGGGCAGCTAAATATGTTACCGGCTATATTTCTTATTAGACCAGTGACAGGAAATCAATCAATGTGAATCAGAATGTCATAGAACACAGAGGCAGCAAATTACATACGTGGAGATGCAGGAAATTCGAAAAAGATGACAATTTTTTTTACAACACTGCCTTTTCCAAGGGCGACTGTTTAGGTCGTCAGCTGACCGCGGCGGGATATACGTACACAGTGTTGCCAAGGTCTTCTTTTGTTCGCACCATTGGGCTAGTTAGGATTCGTTCAGAAGCGTAGATTTGCGAGTTTCCATTTCAAACGATATTATATTCTTGATTTACAGTGTGATGGGGTGGATAGCCTCTGAAGTATTATCCTAACTAACTAACATTGAGGAAAGCGGAATTGGGCTGGTTCTATATACTATTAAAGTTGTAGAGGTGTCGAGTGTTGAGTAGCCTATAGCTAGGCTACATTTCATACAAACGTTCATCATGGCTTTCTGTTGGTTGTACTATACATGTATGGTAGCCTATGTGGTGGTGACTGAATAGCCTAATTAAGTGATTGTTTGTGAGGGGGATTGGGACATTGATGCAGATTTGATGAGGCTGGCTCAGTTGATAGCGTGGCTGAATCCCATCTTGAAGGTCTAGCGTTCAATCCCCGCTCAGATTGAAAAGTTGTTCTGAGATATAGCCGGCGGTTACCATATCCCCATGAGCAAGGGGGATGGGTAATGGTCTCTGGTAGACTAAAGAAAGCCAAGCGCTTGTGAATCCTCGAAGGAGGAGATACGGGCGCTATATAAGTAACCAGACGATTATTATTATTATTATGTACCACCATTACTGCTAATGTGCACATAGATGCACAACTAATGTCAAATTTAACAAAGTAAGTTAAGTGGGGAAGAGATGTTTACTGTCAGAGAAGTTTCGTTTAATGACTATTATGGGTAGCGAACACTGGCATCAATTTATTATGCGCTTGCCAGATCTGAAACTAGTTTATAATTGTATAATCTAATATCCAGTAAAGTGGCTAATGACGATTATTTTATAAGTTCATCTCGAGTTTTTGTACATATTTTAATTTTAGGACATGGATACCTATCTATTACAATATTAACAGGACTACTTTTCGAATGACTGCCATGTGTTTTTGTGGGCCTAATCAAATATGTTTTATTAATCATAAATACTTTGTATATTGGACAATGTACTGAATAGAATGTTAGAGTAATATGTCTGTAACATTCATGACTATAGAAATCCAGTGATATTTTGATGACTGCGATTTAAAAAAATCAATTCACTCGATGGCAACAAATTTAGGTTGGTGCGAACCAAAGGCGGGAAAAATAGCAGACGAATTTTTTATTTCCTCTGTCTTCGTGGTGCGATGTATAAGTTGTTGATTTTCGGTGTGAGCATCCTGGGTTCGAATCCACGGACTGCCACATGTGTTTGTAAATTTCATTAATCGCTTTTAGGAGTATGGTTGGTTGTTGGAAGGAACATACTAATTAGTGGACGTTCTTCCTAAGCTAAATACAATTGTCTAATAGTTGCTAGAATAAAATACTAAAGACGTCGTCGGTACAGAAAGGGTTACACACTTGCCAGAGTCGATGTTTTCACTTATTCTTGTTTACGTTCTTAATTGTTTCATAACGCAGTGTAGCCTACCAGGTACCAGGTATTTGTGCAGGCTACTATATCTAGATGTGTGGGAATTTGTGTTTTGTTTTGTTTTCCTTTTTTCATTATTATTAGCCTACTATTATTATTATTACTATAATAATAATAATAATTATTATTATTATTATTATTATTATTATTATCATTTAGGAGAGAAGGTAGCTGGATGTAAAGGAGATGAGCTTCTTGAGGAGTATGTGTGCAGTTACTCATAGAGACAGATTTAAGAATGAAGAGATACGTAGGAGAGTGGGGATTGAAGAATGAAGAGATACCAAGGAGAGTGGGGCAGCAGGAACATTTATCGGCCAGAGTGGACAGAAGGGTGCTGAGCTGGTATGGTCATGTTGAACGAATGGATGATGAAAGGCTTACGAAGAGAATATGTGTGTCAGATACAAGGGGAGATAGAAGGGCAGGAAGACCCCCATTGAGATGGAAAGACTGTGTAAGACAAGCTTTGGATGACAGAGGAGTGACTATAGATCAGGCAAGTGAAGTGTTAATAAACAGGAATGAATGGAGAATGCTTGTGAATAGATGAGTGAACACGTGGTACGGTAATTTTGGGGACGAGATCGGGCCCTAGTTGGACTAGATAATAGTCCATCAAGCGCCTGGCCCGGGCCCCGGGGAGACGGTTTATATGAAGGATGTGCCTGGAAGTGTGGTGGGCGGGCTTGTGGTTTCAGCTCTGCTGCATGTCTGCCTGCCGAGATCGGAACCTCTCCGGGTGGTTGAGGGCCGGGGGAGTGCTGGAGGGACCTTGGTGACCCTGGTCTCTGGGTCTTCTCCTGGATGACCTAGATGTGTGTGAATTTGTATTTTGTTTTTGTGTGTTCATTGTTTTATGTTGTGTTGTCCCTGTTCTGGCTCTGTCTTGAGTCGGCTACCCCTCCCCCCCCAAAAATGAAAAGAAAAGAAAAGTGGGGATTGGGCCTGAGTACCGTAGGCCTAACCTTATAGGCTATGGATGTATGGATGGATT
>CM064522.1:3425288-3430288 GCA_032716605.1 Paralithodes platypus | reverse complement strand
AAGAATAGAGACAGTTACGTAGAAGAATAGAGACAGTTATGCTACATAGAAGAATAGAGACAGTTACGTAGAATAATAGAGACAGTTACGCAGAAGAGTAGAAAGTTACGTAGAAGAGTAGAAAGTTACGTAGAAGAGTAGAAAGTTACGTAGAAGAGTAGAAGGTTACGTAGAAGAGAAGAAACAGTTACGTAGAAGAGTAGAAAGTTACGTAGAAGAGTAGAAACAGTTACGTAGAAGAGTAGAAACAGTTACGTAGAAGAGTAGAAAGTTACGTAGAAGAGTAGAAAGTTACGTAGAAAAATAGAAAGTTACGTACAAGAATAAAGACAGTTACGTAGTAGAGCGAACAGATAAGTAGAAGAGTAGGAACAATTACGTAGACCAATATAACCAGTTACCGTACTGTAGAAGAGAAGAAACAGATGCGGTACCCGGTACGTAGAAGAGATGAAACAGATGCGGTACCCGGTACGTAGAAGAGTAGACACATAGGCCCTAGTTACGTAAGAGACCCAATTTACCTTCAAATTAACAAATATATACGATAATAGTGTAAAAATCGACGTTTTTTTTTATTTTATTCAACTATATTTAGACGATTTTGCGCAGTTTTAGAAGGATCTGTAGTAGTAATAAGGGATGAAGGAGATACCGTAGCTCGAAGCCTGTTAACTGCTGGAGGCCATTTTTAAACTGAATAAAATCATCTAATTGTAGCCAGAGGAGATAGGCTACGGTAGTTTGAAGCCTGTTAAATTTTGCAGACCCTTTTTAAACTGCATAAAATCCTCTAATAGTAGCCAGAATAAAGTTCAAAGAACGGCACCGGTACAGAAGGGGTTAAGATCGATAAACACAGTACCGTTAGTTTCTTATTTTTTTCCCATTAAGTATCGAGGAATCAGCTGCTAAGAGATCCAATTTACCGTCCAATGAAATAAATCCAAGTATAGTGTAAGCATCTTTGTTAAACCCCTTCTGTACCGGCGACGTCTTTTTCATTTTATTCTAGCTATATTTAGACGATTTTGTGCAGGTTTAGAAGGATCTGTGTTTTGTACGGTAGTACCGGGTAGTAATAAGGGATGAAGGAAATAGTTCGAAGCCTCTTAACTGCTGGAGGCTCTTTGTAAACTGAATCAAATGGTCAAATAGTAGCCAGAGGAGATAGTTCGAAGCCTGTTAACTGCTGGAGGCTCTCTGTAAACTGAATCAAATGGTCAAATAGTAGCCAGAGGAGATAGTTCGAAGCCTATTAATTGCTGGAGGCTCTTTGTAAACTGAATCAAATAGTCAATTAGTAGCCAGAGGAGATAGTTCGAAGCCTATTAATTGCTGGAGGCTCTTTGTAAACTGAATCAAATAGTCAAATAGTATCCAGAGGAGATAGTTCGAAGCCTATTAATTGCTGGAGGCTCTTTGTAAACTGAATCAAATAGTCAAATAGTATCCAGAGGAGATAGTTCGAAGCCTATTAATTGCTGGAGGCCCTTTTTAAACTGAAACAAACCATCTAACAGTAGCCAGAGGAGATAGTTCGAAGCCTGTAAACTTTTGCAGACCCTTTTTAAACTGAATAAAATCATCTAAAGTTTACAGAAGACACCGGTACAGAAGGGGTTAATATCGTGCTATACCTGCGACGGTGAAGTATACTATACGCAGAGAGTTGAGTGGATAATATCGGATAGCAATTACCGCTTTGCGAGTTTCGTTCTATCAGGAAGTTGGAGCTGTAGACAACGATAGTTAACATAATTTACAGCTCAAATACGGTCGTAGTACATATATAAATACATAAATACGGTCGTAGTACATATATAAATACATAAATACGGTCGTAGTACATATATAAATACATAATACGGTCGTAGTACATATATAAATACATAAAACGGTCGTAGTACATATATAAATACATAAAACGGTCGTAGTACATATATAAATACATAATACGGTCGTAGTACATATATAAATACATAAAACGGTCGTAGTACATATATAAATACATAAAACGGTCGTAGTACATATATAAATACATAATACGGTCGTAGTACATATATAAATACATAAAACGGTCGTAGTACATATATAAATACATAAATACGGTCGTAGTACATATATAAATACATAAATACGGTCGTAGTACATATATAAATACATAAAACGGTCGTAGTACATATATAAATACATAAAACGGTCGTAGTACATATATAAATACATAATACGGTCGTAGTACATATATAAATACATAAAACGGTCGTAGTACATATATAAATACATAATACGGTCGTAGTACATATATAAATACATAAATACGGTCGTAGTACATATATAAATACATAAATACGGTCGTAGTACATATATAAATACGGTCGTAGTACATATATAAATACACAAATACGGTCGTAGTACATATATAAATACATAAAACCCAATTCAACATACCCGGTACCATTTATCCATCCGAAACTGAAATGATAATTGTATTTCTGTTTGATATCGATGTTCACGGCTCCAACTTCCTTATAGCCTGAAACTCGCAAGTGGACAATTGCACGGGGCTCCATTGCAAAGGCTGTGCAAGGAGGCGTAAGGGGGGGGGGGGGGGGTTAGTCGTTCTGGTCCCCTTTCTCCCTGGTGTTAAGGCCCATTTGTTTTGAGTTCATAAGATGTTCGGCCCATTAGTTTGGCGATTTTAACACCTTTCGCCCCATTTCGTTGTCAATTCTTAGATCTTTCCTGCCATTTAGGTGGCGATTTTTTTTCCTTGGGTGCGATAGCAAGCCTGATATTTTAAGAAGAACCGGCCGAGATTTTTCTACCGATTTTTGTTTACAAATTTATCTTGAAAGGGGGGGGGGGGTCTAGTTTTTTTTTTCCTAAGCTTGATGGAGTTCTAGCGAGGAAACTAAGAAATAATTAAATTTATTAATTATTAGAGCCCCCAAAACGGCCCATCTCCCCTTAATACAGTCTCTCTCTTATAAGCTCGGCTGACGGTGTATTGATATGTCCTTATTTTGATTACATTGCACATAAACTAACACACACACACACACAACTCACAAACTAACACACACACACACACACACACACACACACACACACACACACACACACACACACAACTCACAAACTAACACACACACACACACACACACAGCTCACAAACTAACACACACACACACACACACACTTATAGGAACGTCTCTAACCATCACCACACAGGGAGGCCTTCTCTCTTTAAAACAACATATACACACTAACACAAACACTGATGAACACACACATTGTCTCTCTCTCTTAACACACACTCACACACACTTTCTTTCTCCGTCTCTGAACACACCCACATCCTGACTGACACACAAACACATACAAACTCTCTCTCTCTCTCTCCATCAGACTGCCCATACACTACCACTCAATAATCAGGCATCATCATTATCATCCTCATCTTTAAACTTTGCAGCCATTGTCTAGTCACGTAGTTCAACGGGCCTCTCTATTCTATGTTCTAAGCCCATGATCTTAATGTCCTTAGGGTAGTTTCTTGTTTTGTTTTGTTTTGTTTTTTTCTATTACCGGTAGTTATTTTATTGTATTTATTTTTATTATATTTATGGTCATTATTTTCTCTAGTTGATTACCCGTATAGCCTATAGAAGTTTACCAGGTATTTGTGCAAGCCATTGTACATATTAGAGCACTCTATAATGTTAACTTGTGGTGTAAATGGTGAAGCTGTAACAGTTCCGTGGGTCTGTTAGAGGGAGGTACCGGTATAGAATCCTTATAAATCCCTCAGCCACCCGCCCACCCGCGAGTCTAGGATTTGCAGACCAGTTCTCACCAGCGTCTGATTAACTCTCGACATTCATACTGTGGCTATCCGATACTCTTGATTTTGATTGGGTTTCATGTATTGATGATACCAATAATCGGTTATTTCTAGCCGAAAATAATTAAGGCTAAGAATACACTCTACCTAACATATCATATCATATCATAAGTGGTCAACAGACTGACCTAGGGTTTCACGAGGGCGCCGACGTACCCACAGGGGGGTAGGATGTGGGCAAGGGACCTTGTGGTTCCTAGGGACCGGCTCCTCCAGATCTAATCCCAATGACCCTGAAATACTGGTGCCGGTACCGGTATGCTTTTTATATCCCAAATTGCCTACTTTAGAAATTTGCCAGAGATTCTAATGGGTGTATACTTACGGTTCACGTATGTACACTCTACTGGAGGACTTAAATCATAGTGTACCGGCGACGTCTTATTAATTTTATTCTGGCTTCATTTAGACTATTTTGTGCAGCTAAGAAGGATCTGTGGCAGTTGTTGTTGTTGTTCCCCAAGCTGCCTGGCCGAACAGCCCCAAGGCCCCGAGCAAGGCCAAGGCCATAACCGAGCGCCCCCACAGAACCCGTCGGGGGGCCCGGCCGACCACAATAAAGCCCTGGGTGACCGAAGCCACTCCCATGTGCGGTGGAGCTTGAGGAGGGTGCGGAAACGCCAGGGAAACCAAAGCCCCACCCAGGGCCCTGTGCCCCTCAGCAATTAAGGATCTGTGGCAGTAAATGAGGTTTAGTGAGGTTGTTCGAAGCCTATTCATTGCTAGAGGTCTTTTTTTGACTGAATTAACTCCTCTAATAGTAGCCAGAATAAACTTAAAAGGACGTTACCGGTACTGAATGGGTTAAGTCATGGATATTTCTGACCCAAGAACTACTTTAACCCTTTCACGCTTTTATGACGCAGAGGTTGCCAGATTAGCAATAAGAAATAGAATTCTCTCACTCTTATAATTACCTCTCCAAAATTAGTTTTCTGCCCACAGCTAACTCAAAGACAACTGCACAGGTTGAAGTAACTAAACAAAGGTTTATAAATACCCCTGATGGTAACAAAGGCTTTAAAGTATTTCCAATAGGCTCAAAATTGCGTCATATGCGTGAAAGGGTTAATGAACCCTATAACTTCTTAGT
>CM064522.1:3411975-3425188 GCA_032716605.1 Paralithodes platypus | reverse complement strand
ATTAACCCCTTCTGTACCGGCGACGCCTTTTTAATTTTATGCTAGCTACATTTAGCACAAAATAGCCTACACCAGGGAAAAAGAAAAATGCAGAAATAGAACATGAAGTTATAGCGAATCTTAGCGAAATTCTGAGTAGGCTATATGATTTCTTGGAGTCCGGAAAGTTTTGTATGCTTATAAAATTGGTGTGATATTACCTAGAAATATATATATATATATAGTACCGGGTATATACAGTATATATATATATATATATATATATATATATATATATATATATCAGATCTAATATATATATATATATATCAATATATATTATATATATTATATATATATCTATATATACCGGGTATATATATATATATATATATATACCGGTATATATATATATGTACCGGGTATATATATATATATATATATATACCGGTACTACTCGCATCATTGATTTTGAAATTATATATATTTCTGTCCAAACTGTTTCCATATTTGTTTATATGAAGTACCGGTACCGGTATATCAGTCTATCAATCCATTCTGGCTATTTACTGTATTACCGGTACTATCTGTCAATCGGAGTGCCTGTTTAAAAGTCCTTAAAGACGGTATTAGATATATCTGTCTGTCTAGGCTATCTGTCTGAATGTATATCTATATAGTGTACCGGTATCTACAATTCATCAATGTTGTTGCCATCCACAAGAATCTTTACCCGTACGTAAACTTGCACTGGGAATAATTAGTAACAAAAAAAATCCTCTTTCCATTGTCGTAGTTGTTGTTCTTATTGTTCTTCTTTGCTCGTATTCACCTTCATGACTGAACAATCGTGAGCACTAGGCCTATAGGCTACCTATATTAGGTTGGGGAGATGTAGGCACCAATCGAGCAGGGCAGTACCCAGGGGAGGCCACACAGGCATATGATAAGGAGTTGCTGGAACTCCTGATTCATTTGCCTGGCTTCCCCCACTTTTTCTATTTGTGCCTCACCTACACGGACAGTAATCCAGCTAAGTCTCACAAACACCTCCTCCTATTAATTTCACTACACTTAACAAGCCCACCAGACATCTTTCCAAAACATCTAAATTACCGTACCTATTATGTACGGTACCGGTACCTTGATTTTGGCTGTGTCACTCTTTCAACTTTTGGGTTGGATACTTGTTGCAGGCAACTTTGCTTTTTGTTTCCTTAACACTTAGAACAACAAAATAAAAACAAATCCAATACAAAATAAAATAAAATAACCCATTCAGAACCGGTGTCGGCCGTTTCATTATATCCTGGCAACTGTCATACGATATTATTCCGCTTAGGAAGGACGTCTACCCATGAAAAGGCTACAAACTATCTCACTTAACCCTTTTAGCTACCCGGTACCATATATCCTTCCTAAGCTTCATAAATCGATTAGGCTAAATGTAGATGAAATCAAATAATAATGACGATACCAGTACAGAGAGGGTTAAAAAATTAGTTCGGAAACATCTGCTAGGAGATAAAGCCTTTTATTACCTCGTTTAAGTTTAATACAGATCCAACAAGTACGTACAAATCCGTGTTATTTTGCGACTATGATTCTGATTGTCAGTGGTCACGTGGAAAAATATGTTTATACTATGTTTATTGTTTACATTGCCTTAATATACCTTTACTTCCCTGATACCGTACGGTAGCGCAAATAAGTCATGTATCAGCTGTCATTACGTTTGGCTCGCTGTGTGGTGTAATAATGTATGTCAGATGTTGAATAAGGTGGGTAAGTGTAGGAACATATGTGTATGTACCGTAAACCGGGTATAAGTCTCTTACCTCTGAAATGAAATAGATTGCTGGTACAGTTCTGTCAGGGATTAATTCGTTTCATTTTCCCTGTTAGTAGCACTGCCACGTTGGAGAGGTATCCCGCTCTACCCCCTTTCCTTGTTGGTTCCATACCCCCACTCTAAACCCTCCCCATTTTCCCTCCTCCGTACCCCAGAACTACACCCACCCTCCGTCTCTCCTCTTACCCAGCTAGGAGGCTACTTCTGGCACCTCACCGTTTACATTTATTCTGAACACCTGATGAAGGAATGGAAGTATTTCACCACACAATCCTCTCGACCACCATCTCCTGCACATTACAAATAATGAAACATAAAACGAAACTTAACCTGAAGCTGCTAATTCCTACCTGTTACTAGTTAGGGTTAAACGTTACATGTATAGTGGTTTGTATGGATATACCAGGGGGAGGGGTAGATATACACACTTATATAATTTATATCTAAGGTATAATGAGATTATTTGGTTATAGCCTTACAAGAAAAACTGGTTTGATACAGGGTGGTAATTGTAGTATAGGAATTATAGATCAGTTCAATATTATTAACTCTTGTAGTTAGTCTGGGATATTAAAACTAAATGAGTGTTATATAATTATTAAGTAATTATTCGTAACAGATGTGAATTCCAATTATCTTGAAAGTTATCTCAAGAGAATAAGCTTGAATAGGCGAGAAGCTTTCAATAGTATTACCGGTATGTGGAGTAGATACTCTACGTCTTGCCATTACTCAGGGAGCATTTAACACACTTTGCTATGTTTCAACCTATATTGCTACATAGCCATAGCGGATGCCCTTTACTTGGTTACAACACAAGATACCTGATAAAATAGAGTAACCCTATGGCAAGGTTTTAAGGGTAAGGTGACAATATGAATAAGTCCTTCCCTAATGTATGGGTGAATGTCGAGGGAAAGGGAACTTTAAAATATGACCCACCCTAATGGGTAGATGAGCGTAAGAGTGCCCTAGGGGTAGTTAGTAAAGATAGGGCATATATATTGGGTATCAACCCTTCAGGATTATTTAGCTTGTTTAAATCAAGTAATATTTTCAAAGCTGGAGCCTCTTTTCAAAAACTACAGTACCTTGCCCGAGGGTAGTTCGTGTCCCGTTTATATAGAGTAGTTTCACATTATGGTCAATTAGGAAAGCAATATGGCCTAATGATTGGGTAGATAGCTATGTTAAGAGCGTTGAATGCATGTAATACAGTCATAGCCTATGGCCGACTCACGGGGCACATTCTCGCCAATAATTCATAGCATGTATTGGCAAATTGCCTGTTTACACTTAATGAGTCTTGAATTGTCTGGCAGCAGTGAGATTTGTGGAGAAAATTATTAAGCAAATGTTTAGTTCTTGTATACGGTGCTAATAAGTAGTTATATTAGTATTAAATAATATTATACAAAGAAATAATTCAAAATAATTGAATGGTTTATTGTGTGTTTATTGATGGGAGAGACTCATGGAGGAATTGACACATACGGTCCTCGTTGTCTCAAGCTGGTTACGTAGCCGAACCTGAGCCATTACAACGATGACAAGGAAATCCAACTTCGCGTGGGTTAGTTTGGCAGTTTTATTAGAGTATGATAGTTCAACTGTATTATACTATCAGTGAATCGGTATGAAACTTTCAAGTTTCAATGGTAGACCTAAATGTATCAGTAGGAATCACTCGAATCATATGTAAGGTTTTCGTTGAACATCCCCCCCCCCCCACCCTCTCTCTCTCTCTTTTGCTTTCAAATTTAGTAAAGCTCCTACTTAACTCTACCTATGATGCATTGCATTCCTTCATTAGTTGTTCAGAATACATGCACTTGGTGAGGTCCAGAAGTAGCTGGGTAAGAGCGAGAGAAGAGAGGGTGGGTGTAGTTCTGGGGTCGGAGAGAAAATGGGAGGGTTTTGGTGGGGGTATGGAACCAACAAGGAAAGGAGGTAGAGGGGATACCCCTCCACCATGCAGTGCTACTAACGCCTAGTCCAGGGGAAATGAAACTAATTAATCCTGACGACTGTACCACTTTACCACATGATGTAACTATAGCACTAGACACCACTTAACCACATGATGTCACTATATCACTAGACACCACTTAACCACATGATGTCACTATAGCACTAGACAACACTTAACACATGATGTCACTATAGCACTAGACACCACTTAACCACATGATGTCACTATAGCACTAGACACCACTTAACCACATGATGTCACTATAGCACTAGACACCACTTAACCACATGATGTCACTATATCACTAGACACCACTTAACCACATGATGTCACTATAGCACTAGACACCACTTAACCACATGATGTCACTATAGCACTAGACACCACTTAACCACATGATGTCACTATATCACTAGACACCACTTAACCACATGATGTCACTATAGCACTAGACCACTTAACCACATGATGTCACTATAGCACTAGACCACTTAACCACATGATGTCACTATATCACTAGACACCACTTAACCACATGATGTCACTATAGCACTAGACACCACTTAACCACATGATGTCACTATAGCACTAGACACCACTTAACCACATGATGTCACTATAGCACTAGACCACTTAACCACATGATGTCACTATATCACTAGACACCACTTAACCACATGATGTCACTATATCACTAGACACCACTTAACCACATGATGTCACTATAGCACTAGACACCACTTAACCACATGATGTCACTATAGCACTAGACACCACTTAACCACATGATGTCACTATAGCACTAGACACCACTTAACCACATGATGTCACTATATCATTGACACCATTTAACAACTATATAGTGTGGGTCGTTGGTGCCAGTGTCAGCCTTCGTGTAGCACCCTTGATCATTAGAAGAGATATTTAGACAGTTTCTACCTGTTTGAAACTTCTTTATACCACTTAATGGATTTTCATTCCACTTCATATATCACTTGAGGTTACATTTGACCATATAGAAACTTATGCTTATATAGCGTAATGAAAATTATGAGATGAACTTTGTGTATCATTGTATATACAATATAGACAGTATAGCCTATACCGGTATGTATATTTTGTTTTCTATGTGTATGAAGGAGACAAAAGGCAGGCTACCTGTAACAAGTGTCTCCCCCAAAGCCAAAAGAGTAACAGAGAGCCAAATTCAAGGGACGTTTGGGTCAATACAACAGTATTTCGAAAGTATCTGTGGAAAGGGTTGGGGGTAGAGGTTCGGAGCTCCCAAACCCAACCCACTAACTCCATAGCATAAAAGTGGATGGTTATGTGCCCCATAATAATTATACGGCAGGAGCCAAAGTGCTTCCCAAATATGAGCTTAAGGGGAGATCTCCACTTGAGGGATTTTTTTCTTGAACCCTTTCTCCCGCATGTTTAGCCCCATTGCTTTTGATATTATAAAACGTTTGCCCCATTAGTTTAGCGATTTTAAGAACTTTCACCCCATATTAAGACCTTTCGTGTCATTCAGGTGTCAATTTTATCCTGGCGAGCGATAGCGAGCCTGTAATTTAAGAGGAACCGGCCTTCGGCCGGACATTTTTCTACCGAAAAATGTACAAATTTATCTTGAAAGGGACTCAAGGGGGTGTAATTTTAAGCTTGATGGAGGTCTAGGGAACAAACTAAATACTTCCCCTTAAGCCCTTTAGTGCGATAACGTTTATTTTTATATTATTATTTTGTTTTGTTTTACCTAGGCTATTTATATTATCACCAAGCACACCAACTAACTTTAAAGTTAAACGTAATTTATGAAATCAATGAAACTATTTGCAGATTTGGAATGATCTTTGGAGGTCAAAGGGTTCATCCTTTTTGTAGCCTTTGTTATTATGAGGTCGTTTCTAACCTAAGACATTTCCTCTTATTGCAGTTGTTATCACAAATGACTCGATGGCAAGAGGGCTGGATTCGAATACCGGCCAGGTAAAGGTATTTGGGCAGAATTCTGTTCACACCCAGCAGTAAATAATAACCTTAAGTCAATTAACATTGGTGACGTCCCTTCTGGGATAAATATCCGTGGTAAAATGTTTCCATCACTAGGGAATTTCTCATAGTAGGAAAAATTGGTTCTTAGTAAGAACCTTAAGATTATTTATTCGTTACGGGGTATTAAATATTAGCCACCACCCACAATCACACACTCTCTCTCTCTCTGTCTCTCACACACTTAGGCTACACACACACACACACACACACACACACACACACACACACACACACACACACACACACACACTTAGGCTATACACACACGCGCACACACACCATTTCAATTCACAAAGGTCCAAAACTTGAGGTAAATTCGCACCTTATGACATGCGATTATATCAAAAATTTATATCAGATGAAACAAGTTTTACATTTTACTGCAGCAAATTTCTTTTGTATATTGAGGCATAATGTTTTGTTTGTTTGGCTCACAGCCGAAACGACCTGGGTTCGACTCCCGGGTAGGCCTTCCAACATTTATTATATATATATATATATATATATATATATATATATATATATATATATATATATATATATATATATTTTTTTTTTTTTTTTTTTTTTTTTATGATCACCTAACAGTATTAATAGGACACCAGAGTTAATGGACATTTGTGACGTCCCATTTGGGGAGTCAAACTGTTCGAACATGTGTAGGCTATGTTGGGAGAAATCAGCTGCTAAGGGATTCAATTTACCACCAGCTGGAAAATAATAAGACTGTAACATAATTATATATGCTAACTCAGCCGAGTTACGCACGACAGGCTCCAAGGGGTAATGCTACTAAGATGAGCGCCACGGCCAATCGCAGCCAGCACAAGCCTTTTAACTTTACTTATTATTTCTAGATACTTGTATTCACCATTGGAATGATATATTTTATGTCAAAGGCTCATGCCTTGCCTGCCGAACCTCTTGACTCCGACCAGGCCTTTTCTAATAGGGACTTTCATTTGTTATTCCATAGTAGTTGTAGTGTAGGTAGCGCCAACGAACTTGATAATAATCTTGATCCCTGACCTCTGTAACTTAAAAGGGCCTAGAGCAAACTGGCTGTAAATATCCACACCTATTTCCTGGTGGATTCATCCCAAATGATAGGAACGTCAGCCCGATTGCTTTCATTAATTTCGAGTTATAAGAAGTTAATGGGTCAAGATTATTGTTAAGTTCGCTGGCGCTACCTATAGTAAAAAAAAAAAAAAAAAAAAAAAAAAAAAAAAAAAAATTTAGAAGGTCCCACCCCTTTCCCATTCTTAAGTAAGCCATTTTAGATTTACAGAAGAGTGACCATTACTTGCATTACTGCATGTCCACAAACATTTCAGTAATGTAAGCATGTTTCCTTCTATTTTAGTTGTAGTTATAGTTTTCGATTGTGGTAATTTATGGTTTCTATTTGTATACTAATGTGTTTGTGAACATTTATGGTTTTCTATTTGTATACTAATGTGTTTGTGAACATTTATGGTTTTCTATTTGTATACTAATGTGTTTGTGAACATTTATGGTTTTCTATTTGTATACTAATGTGTTTGTGAACATTCAGGTAGGCTCATGCATCCTGAGATGTATCGCCATGTAGGCTACTGTAATTCAAACTTGAACACTCAAATGAGTAAAATTACTAGTCTGCTTCTCTTCAGAACCGAAATCGCCTCAAGGAAGTTAAAACCAAAGAAAAGGAAAAATACACACACTGGTTAACATAATAAAAAACAACAACTAGGTAACATCAAAGAGCCGCCTTAAAAGACAAGCTACCGTCAAAGGGTTAGCTACCGTACTTGTGTTGTGTTTGTTGTTGATGAAGAGAGCAGTTTGTATAAGAGAGTAGCCCCCGTAGGCCCATTCTCATTTGACGTATTACGGAACACGACAACACTATTTCTTTTCATCTAATACAACATAACTGATCATCCTGAACGCCGATTCTCATTTGACGTATTACCGTACTCAAACGACAACGCTATTTCTTTTCATCTATTGCAACATCACTAATCATGACAGTTCATACTTGTTTTTTTCAGGCAGCTGCTATGTAATGCCATTACACCTGCTTTTACTCAGTTTCTTGGTTTCAACTCGGCTCAACTTAACACAAAATATTCGGCCGAAATATCAGACAGGCACAGTGGTACACTTCAGTGTTTACAAAGCCACTTACACACTTACCCCACACCATCAATGTATTGTAGAGAGACTGGTAATTTAGGATGCCACCTTTACCATTTATCAAGTAATATGATTCTAATTGACGCGATCAACTACCGGTAGTTCAGATGAGTGTCGAAGATAGGCTACCGTACTCACATGAAATAGTGTGTGCAACACTTGCTTGCAACATTTACCCACGCCTGCCAGATTGTTTTCTTATAAGTGTTACCGGTATATGTACCGTACCGGTATTTATTTGTCTATGTGTATGAAGCAAACAAAAGGCGGTGGTTTATGTAATGATACTAACATTACCAACTAATCCCTCCCTCCTTTCCTGGAAGGTGGAGGGAGGGAGGAAGTACCCTGTGACACTTCTTATGGAGACGGCTGTACGGTCGTAAACATAATTACCGGTATATAAGATTACAAAAATTAGGATATTTGATTTTTTAAAGCCATGTTCTGAATCATCTGGGCTATAATAAAGCACTGTATTGTCTCGTTTGCGTTCGATAATGATTCAAATGGATGCGTTGTCATTTAGGCTCATGACTATACAATCGCCTTCACATGTAGCTGGTACACTGTAGTACCGGTATATGATACACATGAGATCGTGAACACTGAATGAGGGAAAACATTGACTCGAACATAATAAACCACTTGCGAGTTTCAAGCTATAAGGAAGTTGGAATTTTTTACATTGATATTTAGCAGAATTACCAGCTAAAATGCGGTTGTAGTCCATTTCTAAATACATACAACTAAATTTATAAATACATACAACTAAATTTATAAATACATACAACTAAATTTATAAATACATACAACTAAATTTATAAATACATACAACTAAATTTATAAATACATACAACTACATTTATAAATACATACAACTAAATTTATAAATACATACAACTACATTTATAAATACAACATACATTTCTAAATACATACAACTACATTCAACATACGTTTTATCCATTAGACATCTACTTTATTATTGTATTTCTGTTTAATACCGATGTTTACGGCTCCAACTTCCCTATAGCCTGAAACTCGCGAGTGGTCAATTATGTTTAACCCCTTCTGTACCGGCGACGTCTTTTTAATTTCATTCTAACTATATTTAGACGATTTTGGCCAGGATCTGTGGTAGTAAAAATGGTTAAGCGAGATAGTTCGAAGCCTTTTCTTTATATATTCATATATTTTTAGTTTCCTCGCTATACCTTTATCAAGCTTAACAAAAAAACACTTCCTAGACCCCCCCTTCAAGATAAATTTATACATTTTTCGATAGAAAAGCATCCCGGCCAAAGGCCGATTTCTCTTAAAATTACAGGCTCGCTATCGCTCGCCAGGATAATCTCGACACCTAAATGGCACGAAAGGTCTTTATATTGATATAGAGATGGGACAAAAGGTCTTTAATAAATCGCCAAACTAATGGACCGTACGTCTTAAAATCTGAAAGCTAATGGGGCTAAACATGAAGGAGAAGGGTGACCTGAAAAACGACCCATCTTCCCCTAAGAGGAATGTTTCACAGTATTTCGTCAGCATGTCAGAATGGTTGATCTTCCCTCCGATTGCCCCGTGATGAAAGTGGCTTAGTGTAAAACCATTTATTTAGTTTCCGGCTCGCGAACATTCATTTGTCGCGCGACTCCGAAGTGACAAAGGCACTACGGATCCTTTGAGCCAATCACAATCAAGGCTCAACGGGGGAGGTGCTCGATCGAACGCGCCTTTTGTTTACATCATTGGTTTGAAGTTCAGATCCCCCCCCCCCCCTCCCTCTCTTTCTCTTGCATCCTCCCTCCCTCCTTCTTTGCCAGTTGCATCCCTCCTTCCCCTCCCCTCCCAATTGCATACCTCCCTCCCTCCCTTCTCCTCCTCCTTCTTTGCCAGTTGCATCCCTCCTTCCCTCCCAGTTGCATCCCTCCCTTCCTCCCTTCTCCTCCCCTCCCCTCCCCTCCCAATTGCATCCCTCCCTCCCTCCCTTCTCCTCCTCCTTCCTTGCCAGTTGCATCCCTCCTTCCCTCCTCCTCCTCATTCCCTCCCAATTGCATCCCTCCCTCCCTTCTCCTCCTCCTTCTTTGCCAGTTGCATCCTTCCTCCTCCTCATTCCCTCCCAATTGCATCCCTCCCTTCTCCTCCTCCTCCTTCTTTGCCAGTTGCATCCTTCCTCCTCCTCATTCCCTCCCAATTGCATCCCTCCCTTCTCCTTTTCTGATAACCCTCTCCATACCTGTCCTTCCAATTGCATACCTGCCTCCCTTCTCCTTTCCTCATACCTCTATCCATTCCTCCTATTCTTCTCTCCCTCTCCCTTTCTAACTCTTTCCCTCCCTATTTCTTTTCTCATAGTGTACCTCTTTCCCTCTTACAGCCTCTACGTTCCTCTCTTCTTACTTTATTAAGCTATTTATCTCTTTCCCAACCATTTCCTTTTCCCATATCTCCCCTCCTCCCATCCCCTCCTCTCTTTCGCATCCCTCCCTTCTTCTCCCTCCCACTATTATCCTACGGTACCTATTTTATCTACCTCGCTCCGCCCCTTCTCCTATGCCCCCCCCCCCCCCCCGCCCTCCTTTTCTACCTCTCCCCACCCCCTTGTTCTCCCTCTTCCCCTACTTAACTACCATCCCCTCTCCTTCCCTCCCTCCCTTCTTTTGTTTAGATTATTGGTTTGATGTTCATCCCCCTCCCACCCTACTCCTCTTACTCCCTCACTCCCCCTTGCGTCCCTACCTCCCTCCCTCAATATCTTCTTCTCTATCTACTTATCTCTCCTTCCCCTATTATCTCTCCTTCCCCTCTTATCTCTCCTTCCCCTCTTATCTCTCCTTCCCCTCTTATCTCTCCTTCCCCTCTTATCTCTCCTTCCCCTCTTATCTCTCCTTCCCCTCTTATCTCTCCTTCCCCTCTTATCTCTCCTTCCCCTCTTATCTCTCCTTCTCCTCTGTATCTCGCCTTCTCCTCTGTATCTCTCCTTCCCCTCTGAATCTCTCCTTCCCCTCTTATCTCTCCTTCCCCTCTTATCTCTCCTTCCCCTCTTATCTCTCCTTCCCCTCTTATCTCTCCTTCCCCTCTTATCTCTCCTTCCCCTCTTATCTCTCCTTCCCCTCTGAATCTCTCCTATCCCCCCTTCTCCCTATTCTCCTACTTAACCCCTTTTGTACCGGCAACGTCTTTTTCATTATATTCTAACTATATTTAGACGATGTTGTGCAGTTTAAGAAGCATCTGTGGTAGTAAAAAGGGTTAAGTGATCAAGTTCGACCCCTTTTGAATCTCTCCTTCCCCTCTTTATCTCTCCTTCCCCAGAATAAGTTACATAGACGTCTTCCCCTCTTAACTGCTTCCTCCCCCCATCATCCTCCTTTATCTCTCCTTCTCCTTGGTTTAATCTCTCCCTTCCCCCCTCCTCCTTCCCCTCTTATCTCCCCCCTACTCCTCGCTTTCCACTTGTATCCCTCCCCCCCCCCCTCTCTCTCCATTCCCCTCTATCTCTATCTCTCTATCTATCTATCTCGCTCGCTCTCTTTGTTTACCTACACAATTTTCCCTCTCTGCATTTCCTCTAATTTTCTCATATCACCCTTTCTCACCCTTTCGCTACCTCCCCCTTTGGCTACCTCCCCCTTTCGCTACATCCCTCCTCCAATCCTTCCTCCCTCTCTCCAATCCTTCATTGCTTCCCTCCCCCCTTTGTTCCAGATATTGTTAGGCTCTCTTCACCTACGAAAGCACTTCCAGTGTTGTCGACGCACACTACAAACAACAACAACAACAACAATGGGGCAAGCATTCTCAACAATCCGTCTCTCTTGCTAATAATATCTGTGTGTGTGTGTTCACTTGTTCGTCAAGCAAGTGAACACACACACACACACACACACACACACACACACAGATATTATTAGCCAGAGAGAGGATTGTTGAGAATGCTTGCTTGTGTGTGTTTACGTAATTGTATTATTTAGGGAAGAGATGAACTTTCGTAGTGTCTTTCCTAAGCTGTATAAAATCGTCTATTTAATGTAGCTGAAATTCAACACATTACACTTGTCAGGCCTTCTTTAAATCGAATATTTGTGAGTGTGTAGCTATCATAAATATATCTCTAGAGACTCATGGGACTAGAGCCTACCCTTCTTTCACGATATCTTATAAATATTATAAACATTTCGTTCAAAATAATTATCTATTCTATGGCTCTTATAATCTGATGGGTCCCTACCAAAGATTTCTTAGTTCTGGTAAAAAAAAGAAATGGAGAGCCCTTGAACGATAACGGGCAAGGACGTCCTAGTACGAGAGAGAGAGAGAGAGAGAGAGAGAGCGAGAGAGAGAGATTATATAGTACTCGATAGTTAGATGGAAAAATGGTAGATAGATTTGAGAGAGAGAGAGCGCGCGAGCTAGAGAGCGAGATTATAGATAGTACTCGGTAGTTAGATGAGAGAATGGTAGATACATGAGAAAGAGAGAGAGAGAGAGAGAGAGAGAGATTATAGATAGTACTGGTACTCGGTAGTTAAATGAAAGAAAGATAAATATATTTAAAAATTAGTAGATTAGGCTATAGAGTACAAACGATGATATGGATTATAAGTAACAAAATGTCTACTGATTCTTACGAGGCTGCTTGTTGAAAAGGACTGCTATGTATTTGTATCTATGTATATGACCGACTCGAGACAGAGCCCGAACATAAACAACATTCAAGGGTTCTAATTCTCCGGGTCTTGTAACATTTTTGCCTTCCCTCGCCCCTTTCTCTGTTTCGGTGAGTAGGAACATTTTACAAGGGGAGGAGGATTCCTAGCCCTCTGCCCCCTGGAAAAGTAAAACTGTAAAAGATACAGACATAAACGGCTAAGGTTGGGTAGAGGATTCCAAACCTCACTCTGGAGAATACCACCATAATATTTAGCTAGTCGATATTTTAATGATTTGAGAGTGAAGTTTTCAATGACAGTGGTAGGAAGTCCTCGCCAAAATCTTACCACTCGACTGAAGAAGGTATGCTATGCCACATTTGTGTGAAAAGGTTCCCGATTGTCTCACAGCCATAGTACCTCTTGTGCAATGTCAATGATCAATTGTAATATGTCTCCTTAGCTTGTATGTCTCCTATATTTTAAACTGAAAAACTGCACTCAGTTTTCTAG
>CM064522.1:3309475-3406975 GCA_032716605.1 Paralithodes platypus | reverse complement strand
TTCCTTAAGGGAGCCCACCTCGCTTTTGTTTCTCTTTCTCTCCCTCTCTCTTTGGCTTGTATCCATTTGGCCCCATTCAGCCTACTGTTGTAAGACGTTTACCCCCATCCAGGTGTCCGTATTTTCCTGGCGAGCGGTAGCGAGCCAGCATATATAGATATTTTTGTTATGACAGCAAGCTAAATTTGTACGGTACATTTTTCGATAGAAAAATGTCTCTGGCGAAGCCGGATTTCTCCATACAATGCTTTCTCGCTATAGCTCGCCAGGAAGAAATCGACACCTGGATGGGGATAAAAGTCTTAAAACAGTTGGCTGAATGGGGACGAATGGATACAAGCCAGGAAAAGAGAGAAAAGGAGAGAAAGATAAAACAAAGCTGATGACCCCCCCTTAAGTCACACGAGCGCTTTTTCCGTCAATTTTCCATGAGCAAGTTTTTCCTCGTATTATTTCGGGACTTTTTCGCACTGGTATCGGCAACTAAACTGAAGGTAGATTATGTTAGGTGGCTGAATTTTGATAGTGTAATTTTGTAAGCTTCCAGACCATAATTGCCCGCAAACATTGCTCGAAAAAGGACTCGTGTGACACCAGCTTAAAGCCGGTATCACAGGAGCACTATTTCCCTCAACATTTATCCTCAACACTGGTCTGGCAGCTTCTGAGGTCAACATTTACAATATTTCGGTTACCTAAATTCATCTACCATCAGTCTAGTTTCCGATGCCAGTGCAAAATATTCCAGAAATGTTGCCAGAAAAAGGTTGATCATCGAATGTTGACTATAAGAAATGTGTGATACCAGCTTAAGGGGAGATGGGCTGATTTTCTGGCCACCTTCTCCCTCGTGTTTAGCCCCATTGTCTTTTAGATTTTAAGACGTTCGGCCCATTAGTTAGGCAATTTATAAACCTTTCACCCAATTTCTTTGTCAATATTAGGAACTTTCGTGCCATTTAGTTGTCACCGGAACAGAAAGGGTTTACTTAGATCCTGGATTTGCAGACGGTCGTACATAAATCCCGTTATTAAGGGGAGACAGACCGTTTATTGTTTTTTTTTTTGGTCTATTAATTCACATATTCCTTAGTTTTCTCGCTAGACCTCCATCAAGCTTAGAAAAACACCACCTAGACCCCCATTCAAGATAAATTTGTATATTTTTCGGTAGAAAAATTTCACGGCCGAAGGCCGTTTCCTCTTAAAATTTCAGGCTCGCTATAGTTCGCCAGGAAATAATCGACACCTAAATTATACGAAAAGTCTTAAAATTGACAACGAAATGGGGCGAAAGGTGTTAAAATCGGCAAACTAATGGGCCGAACGTCTTATAAACTAAACAAAATGGGGCTAAACTCGAGGGAGAAGGAGGTCCAGAAAAACGGTCTGCCTCCCCTTAAAAGCAATATCGGCGAAATTGTGATCCAGAATCTGTATACCGGTAATGCTAGAACAAAAGTCGAAAAAATACCGGTGTGACGCTGAATTTTCTCTGCGGTAAGGTGAGAATCGACAGACAGACAGACGAAAAGACAGGCACGAATAGAGACAGACAGACAGAGATGCAGGAATAGAGACAGACAGACAGAGATGCAGGAAAAGAGACAGACAGACAGAGATGCAGGAATAGAGACAGACAGACAGAGATGCAGGAATAGAGACAGACAGACAGACAGGTACGAATAGAGACAGACAGGCACACAGACAGACAGACAGACAGGCACGAATAGAGACAGACAGACACCCAGACGGACAAACAGACAGACAGGCACGAATAGAGACAGACACACAGACATACACACCCAGACAGACAGACAAACAAACAGACAGACAGACAGGAAGGCAAGCAGTGAAGCAGGCACACATACTTTTGTTCACCTTGCATGTAACCAGGGGAACTGTGAGTGAAATGGTTATGTTCAGTGATTGAGGGAGGCGCGTACCTGGCATATTGTTGAATTATTCCTCATTCACACAGGAAGGGGGGAGGGCACATTTCGCACCTCGTTTGTGTTTAGCTTGAAAGGGGTCTGGAGGGGGGAGGGGGGGGGGAATATTTCGCACCTCGTGTGTGCTTAGCTTGAAGGGCGTCTGGAGGGGGGGGGGGGGGGGGGGGGGTGGAAGGGAGGAGGCGGGGGCGGCGGCGTATTTATCACCTCGTTTGTGTTTAGCTTGAAGGGGGGTCTGGAGGGGGGGGGGGGGGGGGGCGGCGGCGTATTTATCACCTCGTTTGTATTTAGCTTGAAGGGGGGGGGAGCGGCATATTTATCACCTCGTTTGTGTTTAGCTTGAATGGGGGGGGGGGGGTCATATTTCGCGCCTCGTTTTGTGTTTAGCTTGAAGGGGGTCTGGAGGGGGGGGGGGGGGACATTTCGCGCATCGTTTGTGTTGTTTAGCTTGGAGGGGGTCTGGAGGGGGGGGGGGGACATTTCGCGCATCGTTTGTGTTGTTTAGCTTGGAGGGGGTCTCTAGGAGGAGGGGGGGGGGGGGGGCACATTTTGCACCTCGTGTGTTTACCTTGAAGGGGGTCTGGGGGGGGGGGGGGGGGGGGATCGCATATTTCGCACCTTGTTTGTGTTTAGCTTGAAGAGGGTCTGGAGGGGGGGGGGGGGATATTTCGCACCTCGTTTAGTTTGAAGGGGGTCTGGGGAGGCAATATTCTTTTCTAGCTTAGGAGCAGCAAACTGTATAATTATAGATTGCTGGGGCAAAACAGAAAAACGGTTGAATTTCCCCCAATTGTAATTATACCAAATCACAATCACCCCCCCAAGCGTCACACCAGCTAGTGTTAACCCTTTGAGGATCATGTCGAATTTTGACAGTCACTATCTCAATTCAACTCCTGAAATCCATATACCCTTCCTAATCTGAATAAAATCGTTTTCATGACGAATATTGACAGTTACTATCTCAATTCAACTCTTAACTTCCATATACCCTTCCTAATCTGAATAAAATCGTTTTCATGACGAATATTGACAGTTACTATCTCAATTCAACTCTTAACTTCCATATACCCTTCCTAATCTGAATAACATTGTTTGATAATAGCCAGACAATATGAAAGAAGTGCGTCTTAAACATTGCGCTATTCAGTACGCAGTTGGATTTGCGTACATGATTAGATTGGTATCCAGTATTCGATAAATGAATATATAATCGTAGTCATGTACGGTACTGAACCTTTAACTGTCATGGTGGTGTAATGGTTAGCGTTGAAGATCTGTATTTGGTATCCCAGGTTCGAATCCCGGGAGGATCACATGCTTTCATTAATTTCATTGGAAGGTGTTTGGTGTTGGGAGTGAAATTAATTAGAGTATTAATTAGAGTATTAATTAGAGTATTCTCAAAGGGTTAAGGTGGATTACAACGAGCGCATGTTCCCACAACGTTTAGCTCCAACTTTGATCTGGCGGCACCGTAGCTTGTGGAAGAATAATGATATCCTGGATAATAAAGAATCTTCAGTCTAGTTGTCGGTTCCGGTACGAGTGTAAACACCTCCATTTCCTCCTCTTCATTTCACTACACTTAAGGGAGCCTACCTCGCTTTTTTTTCTTCTCTTTCTCTCCCTCTCTTTGGCTTTTATCCATTCGCCCCCATTCAGCCTACTGTTTTAGGACGTTTACCCCCATCCAGGTGTCAATATTTGCCTGGCGGCGGTAGCGAGCCAGCATATATATAGCCTATATATATTTTTTTGTTTTGTCAGCAAGCTAAATTTGTAAATTTTTCGATAGAAAAATTTCTCCGGCGAAGCCGGATTTCTCCATACAATGCTGGCTTGCTATCGCTTGCCAGGAAGAAATAGACACTTGGATGGGAATAAACGTCTTAAAACAGTTGGCTGAATGGGGCCGAATGGACACAAGCCAGGGAAAAAGAGAAAAGGAGAGAAACATGAAAAAAAGCCAGTGACCCCCCTTAACAAGCACACCACACTTTTTTCCAACACACCAAATTTACCTCCAACGTTGTACCTTGATTTTGGCTCTCTGTCACTCTTTCATCCTTGTGGGGGACACTTGTTACAGGCACCTTTGCCTTTTGTGTCCTTCATTCACATGGGGGGAAAACTGTTCGTGTGTCACCTTACTGTCGCCATTAGGGGGGTCACCGGCTTTTTTTTCTCTTTCTCTCCTTTTTTCTCTTTCCCTGGCTTGTATCCATTCGGCCCCATTCAGCCTACTGTTTTTAACGTTTACCCCCATCCAGGTGTCAATATTTTCCTGGCGAGCGGTAGTGAGCCAGCATATATATATATTTTTTTCTTTCATAGCAAGCTAAATTTGTAAATTTTTCGACAGAAAAATGTCTCCGGCGAAGCCTGATTTTTCCATACAATGCTGGCTCGCTATCGCTCGCCAGGAAGAAATAGACACTTGGATGTGGATAAACGTCTTAAAACAGTTGGCTGAATGGGGCCCAATGGATACAAGCTAGGGAAAGAGAAAAAAAGGAGAGAAAGATAACAAAAAAGCCGGTGACCCCCCTTAACCCCTTCAGTTCGATGACGCCTTATTATCCACATACATTACCATCAATGTATACGGCGTACTAGTGATAGCAACTGTACAATACGCCAAATAAGTGTTGTCGGGACACCAAGTATATTTTGATTAATTATTTCATCGTTTCGAGTGAGACATACAAACATGTTTCCACCTTTACACAACGTATTCAACATCTGACAGACATTAAGGAACACCCCGTTCTCAACATTAATCATCCATTACAAACCCCAATGTACTTGAATAAACTAATGAAAGCATATGGTCCTCCCGGGATTCGAACAGAACAAAACGTAATGACAGCGTTGATACGACCTATTTGACCGACTGTACACACCTGATTGGCCAATAACATAGCCCAGGTCAGTTAGGGCTTTGATCAATTAGCAGCCCCAATGAAGAGGTAAATGGTCCACCTGCACAACCATGACAACCGTTTGCAACATACCGGTAATATACAAACCCTTCACAGCCAGATAGCCGAGAACTTTTAAGGGGAGATCTCCACTTAAGGGATTTTTTTCTTGACCCCTTTCTCCCTCATGTTTAGCCCCATTGCTTTTTGATATTATAAAACGTTTGCCCCATTAGTTTAGCTATTTTAAGAACTTTCGTGCCATTCAGGTGTCAATTTTATCCTGGCGAGCGATAGCGACCCTGTAATTTAAGAGGAACCGGCCTTTGGCCGGGAAAATTTTCTACCGAAAAATGTACAAATATATCTTGAAAGGGACTCAAGGGGGTGTAATTTTAAGCTTGATGGAGGTCTAGGGAACAAACTAAATACCTCCCCTTAAGGTGCGTGTGTATGTGTGTGGGGGGGGGGGGGGGAGGAGGTTTAGATTTTGGTCGATTTGTTTTATGTATTATTATTATTATTATCAATAATAATAATACTAATGATATATATACCCGGTATATATATATATATATATATATATATACCGGTATATATGTGTGTGTTTTTAGTTTACTCTTTAGACCTCCATCAAACTTAAAAACAAAAAACACCCCAAGACACCCTTAAAGATAAATTTGTACATTTTTCGATAGAAAAATCCTTTCTAAATTACAGGGTTGCTATCGCTCGCCAGGAAAAAAAAATGACACCATAATGACAAGAAGTCCTAATATTGACAAAGAAAAGGGGCGAAAGGTCTTAAAATCACCAAAGTAATGGACCGAACGTCTTAAAATGTCATAACTAGTGGGGATACAAATGAGGGAGAAGGGGGGGGGGGGGGGAGGAAAACCAACCATTCCCCTTAACCAATGTACCGGTTGTTAATTTAGGGGCTTCTATGTATGAGTTAAGGGGGGGGGGTCACCTTCTTTTTTATCTTTCTCTCCTTTTTTCTTTCTCTCCCTTTTTCTCTTTCTCTGGCTTGTGTCCATTCGGCCCCATTCAGTCAACTGTTTTAAGACGTTTATCCCCATCAAGGTGTCGATTTCTTACTGGCGAACGAGAGCGAGCCAGCATTGTATGGAGAAATCCGGCTTCGCCGGAGAAATTTTTCCATCGAAAAATGTACAAATTTAGCTTGCTCTCAAAACAAACAAATATATATGCTGGCTCGCTTACGCTCGCCAGGAAAATATTGACACCTGGATGGGGTAAACGTCTTAAAACAGTAGGCTGAATGGGGCCGAATGAATACAAGCCAAAGGGAGAGGGAGAGAAAGAGAAAAAAGCGAGGTGGGCTCTCTTAATTGATGCAGTACCAGAAATCCAAAACCCTGTCTTTTATTATAGGTTGGCTTTCATTAGGCGATTTTTATTTTCATACAATGGCTACGTTGGGGCCAGTGGAATAATTGCAATAGTTTTATCTAGTAATATTACCGAATCTGCCTTGAGTGTGTTCAAACTCGGCTACATTAACCCTACTGTACCAGGGACGTCCTTTTCATCATATTTTAGCAACTATTAGACGATTTTATTCAGCTTAGGAAAGACCTGTAGCCATAATAAGGCTTCCAACTATCTCGCCCAAGCCTTTTACCTACCACAGATCCTTCCTGAGCTGCATAATACTGTCTAAATATAGCTAGAATATAATATAACACACGTCGCTGGTACTCAAAGGGTTAAGCACATAAGCAAATGGGAGTCTGCAGAGAGCCGATTGGCCCACACAAGGCAGATCCCTCTTAATCACCTGTAATATATTTATAAGGTGTAGCAGTTAAGATACATACACCAATCTTACAGTGGTGTGGACTTTGATATGCCTGTGTTTAAATTAATATTCTCTAAATGTTAACCAGTTTTGATACAATGTGTGTTTTATTTTGCATAGGCTACCCGAATTTTACCGGGGAAGTTGTTGTTGTTGTTGTTGTTGTGGTTGTTGTTGTGGCTCCTGTTATGTTCCCCCTAAAATCAATTGTCCATGGAGTTTAAAGTTGTCAGTCTGCTTCAGTCTATACAAAGCCAATTGGTTGCGGATTTAAAAGTTCATCCACTGTTCCATCCTGTTCAAACAAAACAAAAACAAACAACCAACCAACCAACCCACCCACCCACCCAAAAACAAACAACCAACTAACCAACCAACCCACCCACCCAAACCCACCAACCAACCAACCAACCCACCCAAACCCACCAACCAACCAACCAACACACCCAAAGCCACCAACCCACCCACCCAAATCCACCAACCACCCAACCAATTAACCAACCCACCCACCCAAACCCAACCAACCAAACCCAACCAACCAAACCCAACCAACCAACACACCCAAAGCCACCAACCCACCCACCCAAAGCCACCAACCCACCCACCCAACCAACCAACCAGGTTCTGTGGGGGCGCTCGGTTATGGCCTTGGCCTTGCTCGGGGCCTTGGGGCTGTTCGGCCAGGCAGCTTGGGGAACAACAACAACCAACCAACCAACCCACCCAAACCCACCAACCACCCACCAATTAACCAACCCACCCACCCAAACCCACACAACCAACCAACCAACCCACTCACTCACTCACTCACCAACCCGAAAGCCAGTTATTCATGGATGTGCATGTTCATCCATTGTTTCATTTTGTTTCATTGCTTTCAGGGTTTACAAGTCTATATACTGTGTTATTCTGTACATCCGATAGCCAATTCATCACGGATTTTAAACGTTTAGTCGGGATGTTAACTCGATATCCAGGTTGTTCAGGGATTCAAACGTTCATCTAATGTTCCATTGTGTTCACTTGCTATAGTCTATTCGCTGTAAGTAGGCGATAAATCATGACCTCTATCCTCTGTAACTTAAAAACGACTAAAGCAATCGAGCTAATATTTGTATCATATGGGAAGAGTCAGGCAAGGAGTAGGTGTAAACATGTACAGCCCATTTGCTCTAGCCCTCTTTGAGTTACACAGGATAGAAGACATGATGTTTCGCCTACTTACAGCGAATAGACTATAGTTCATATGATGTTCCCTTAAGTTCATATGACGTTTCCTTAAGTTCATATGATGTTTCCTTAAGTTCATATGATGTTCCCTTAAGTTCCATTAAACTATAGTCTATTCGTTAAAATTAGGCCAAACCTCTATACCAATACACTCTATAGCCTAACTCGAAACGACTAGAACCATTGAGCTAATATTTTCTACCATTTAGGGAGGGTAAGCTTGGGAATAGGTGTCGATATTTTCCTGGCGAGCGATAGCGAGCCTGTAATTTGAGAGGAACCGGCCTCCGGCCGGGATATATCTCTATCGAAAAATGTACAAATTTATCCTGAAAGGGAGTCTAGTGGGTATATTTTTAAGTTTGATGGAGGTCTAGGGAACAAACTAAAAAAGCTCCGCAAAACCCCTTCACCACGATAACGTCTTTTGGCATTTGATTTTGGCTAAATTTAGACGATTTTATAGTTGAAGAAGGACCTATGTTATTCAGTGGGTATATGGAGATTGTATTTACCCCTTTGAGTCCTAGAGGCAGAATGTACGGTAAGCTAAAGAAATTCGTCTATTGATAACCAGAATATGATGAAACATACGCCATCGTGCTGAAGGGGTTAATTGTTTATTTATTGTCCCATATTGTTCACCGAAAGCCAGCAATTGTTCAGGGATTTTCAAGTGCATCCGCTGTTCAATTCTATTCAGTTGTTCATGTATTTCCAATTTCGTCCACTATCCTTTCTGTTCACTCGAAAATCAATTGACCACCGAGTTTAAAGTTTAGCTTCGGACCCTCGAATTTCAGCAGATATGTTCTATTCTCTAAATCAGTTGTTTGTTCTGTTCTCTGAAAATGAAGTTGTTCGTGTTGGTAGTTGTGTGTGTGTGTGTGTGTGTGTGTGTGTGTGTGTGTGTGTGTGTGTGTGTGTGTGTGTGTGTGTGTGTGTGTGTGTGTGTGTGTGTGTGTGTGTGTGTGTGTGTGTGTGTTGTGTGTGTGTGTGTGTGTGTGTGTGTGTGTGTGTGTGTGTGTGTGTGTGTGTGTGTGTGTGTGTGTGTGTGTTCGTAAGTACGTGATTATCTAGGCCTATGTGTATTTTTTTATTTATTTTTTTGTCCTGTATATTCCTGAGAAGTACATATTAAATTTGTATTCGTTCTTGTCTCAACCAGCGATATTAGGATATTTCTCTCTCCTGCATAGCTGTTCGCATGCTTACTAAGTAAAATTTATTATTGGAGACATGTACTGTATATTCTGAACTTGTATTGTTCAGGCATTTCTGGCCCTGTTCGTCCCAACGAATACGTAATATTCTTTATTACCGGTATGTTTAAGATTATACGTAATATCCTAGCTTGACGATTCCATATAAAGTAGATATTAATATTGGATGCTTGATATATAAACTATCTTCCTTGAGTTGTTACCCAGTTATTATCCGCACTCCAATCCGTACCCCCCTTAAAATCCTCGTGAGAAATGTTTGTTGACTGGTAACGAAATAGATTAACACCGATTTTCTGCCAAAATATTACGAATACATTTTAGTCCGTCTATAACCCATGAGTATAGACTATCGACGTGGCGGAGGTGTTAGCCTTATAGACCTAATAGAATGTGTTTCTATCTTTTGCCTTGTCAATGGTCGAATAGGTGCGCTCATAAAAGCCATATGTCAGATATCTTTCTATCTATCTAGCTATCTATTGCCTGACCCCGTGATCCCCGAAGAGGTGGCCACGAACGAACAGCCCCCATGCACCTCTGTCCCCAGTTAGTCGACGCCCCACCTCCCAACCAGCACCGCCTTCATCCATATATTTCCTCACTCCGTCCTTCCACCTCTCTTTCGGTCTACCTCTCCCTCTCTGTCCTTCCACCTCGCTCTCGTACACCTTCTTAGTCATTCTCTCGCTTCCCATACGTTCCATATGGCCGAACCATCTCAAGGTGTTCCTTTTCACACTTTCCAGCACATCTAGCTCCACACCACACCTCCTTACTTCCTCATTTGTCTGTCTATCCCTCCATGTAACTCTGCACGCACTTCTCAAGTAACTCATTTCCACCCCTCTCACTCTTGGTCTGAGTCTCTTCTCAAACGTTCATGCTTCGCTTCCGTAAGTCAGTGTTGGGATTACCACACTGTCATGCAAGGACTTCTTCACTTCCATACTGGCCACCCTATTTCTTGTTACCGTACTGCTTTCAGCGTTCCTACACCCCTCTTCCCCTGTTGCACCCTCTCCCACACTTCTTCATCCATAGTGCCATCTTTACTCAACACACTGCCCAGATACTTAAATGAGCTGACAATCTCCATAGCCTGACCGTTCAACTTCACCTCACACTCTGTGGCTTCACCCCTTTCGAAGACCATAACCTTGCTCTTCCCTGCATTTACCTTCAGATTCCGTTTTTCGCACACTGTTCCAAACACATTTACCAGACCCTGCAATTCCCATTCATTATCGCTCATCAGAACTGTATCATCAGCAAACAGCAGTACAGGCAGCTTCCACTCATTTCCCTCCCTTTTCAGCGATACACCAACATCCACTGCTCTTCCTTGTATTTCTTTCATGACTCCATCCATATATACAGTAAACAGCCACAGGGACATCACACACCCCTGTTTCAACCCAACATTCAGGTCAAAGAACTCGCTCTGCTCATTCTCCACACGTACTGCCGCCTTTGCACCCTCACACATGCTCTTCACTGCTTTCAGCAACTTGCCATCTACCGTACTCCATATATTCTTAGTACCGGTACTTTTCACATACCTTCTCTATCCACTCTGTCATAGGCCTTCTCCAAGTCCATAAAGGCAACATACACCTTTTGTTGCTTCTCCAGATATTTCTCCACAACACAATGCAGGGTAAAACTCTGATCTACACATCCTCTTCCCTTCCTAAAACCTCCCTGCTCGTCACCTATCCATTTCTCCACTCTCATTCTCTCAATCACTACCGGTACCATACTGTACACCTTCCCTACTACCGGTACGCTTAGAAGACATATTCCTCAGTGGTTACCACACACTCCTCTTTCCCCTTTGCCCTTATATAGGGGGAACTATTATGCCTGTCTTCCAGTCATCAGGTGCACTCCCCTTCTCCCATGCTAGTTTGCACATTTTCCATACTCATTCAATCACTATCTCACCACTGTACCTCAACATTTCCCCACACACTCCATCTGTTCCTGGTGCTTTCCCCAACTTCACTCTTTTCATGGCTTAACACACTTCTGACCTCCTGATCCCCACCTCCTCCTCCACTACTTCTCTTCTTCTCCCTCCCATACCCCATCCAACTATGTTTGCTGGCACTTCATTCCTTACATTTAGCAACTCGTTGAAGTACTCCCTCCATCTTTCGACTCTCTCTTGCTTCTCGGCTAGCATTCTCCCATTCTTATCTTTCACACCCTTACTGTTTCCCTTGCTACCTTCCCTAACTTTCTTGACTTCTCTCCAGAACAGTTTCTTACACTCCTTCCATTTTACACTCAGATTTCTTCCAAATTCCTCATCTACTCTTCTCTTACTTTCCTTCACTACTCTCTTCACCACTCTCTTTCTCTCCACGTACCTCTCGTTTCTGACTCTCCAAATCTTCATTCCCTCTACTACCCAACCACTCTCTATAAGCTTTCTTCTTGTCTTCCACAGCTATATTTACCTCTTCTGTCCACCATGCTGTACCTTTCACTCCCCTCCCTCTTCTCTTTACTCAACACACCACCTCACATGCTGCACAGATCTCTTCCTTAAACACCTTGCTCATCTCCTTCACTTCCTCCATATCTTCCAGGTCGAACCCACCTACTCGTCTTTCTACTGCTCTCCTGTACTCTTCCCTGATTTCCTCCTCCTGTAGCCTCTCCTTTCTATCTATATTTATATATATATATATATAATATAATTATATACCGGTATATATATATATATATATATATATATATATATATATATATATATATATATATATATATATATATATAGAGAGAGAGAGTGAGAGTGAGAGTCATGGTAAACTACACACACACACAACCTGTTCAACTTTATCCCTAGGTTAGCTCGGAGCAATTACTATCCTGACTAGCCAAACTTCGGATTTAAAATAGCAGTGTTGGGTCCCGGCTAAACTGCGAATGGTCACTATGGCCCAAGTTTAGCCATCAATCAAACGAATATAATTTATATATATACTGTAGGCCTATATATATATATATACATACCGGTATATATATATATATATATATATATATATATATATATATATATATATATATATATACCGGTATATATATATATATATATATATATATATATATATATATATATACTGTATATATATATATATATATTCGTTTGATTGATGGCTAAACTTGGGCCATAGTGACCATTCGCAGTTTAGCCGGGACCCAACACTGCTATTTTAAATCCGAAGTTTGGCTAGTCAGGATAGTAATTGCTCCGAGCTAACCTAGGGATAAAGTTGAACAGGTTGTGTGTGTGTAGTTTACCATGACCATCTGCTCTCTCTCTCTCTCTCTCTCTCTCTCTCTCTCTCTCTCTCTCTCTCTCTCTCTCTCTCTCTCTCTCTCTCTCTCTCTCTCTCTCTCTCTCTCTCTCTCTCTCTCTCTCTCTCTCTCTCTCTCTCACATAGGATTACACACACATACATAATATATATATATATATATATATATATATATATATATATATATACAGTATATATATATATATATATATATATATATATATATATATATATATATATATATATATATATATTTGATATAGTATATCTAGCAACCCATGTTACACCGTCCAGGACACATACTGTAGACACCTCTCTCCTCTCCACCTTCAGATCTTCGCTATTTACTTGCAAATGAGTCCCTTAGAAGTAGACCAGCCGCCTTTTATGTTCTCAGGAGCTCCTCTGTGGGTGGGGGGGGGGGTGGGGGGGGCGGCGGTAAGGACAGGCGGGTTGTCCTGGCTGCCATGTTGCATACCTGACTCTGACCTAGAATGTAATAACTAGTATTTATATCGTCCATGTTCATTGTTGCGTCTGGCTAACGTTAAATGAGATACTACACCAATTCAAGCGTGTTTTTTTTCTCCAAAATATTGTATTAGCAAACAGAATTGTTCTGTAAAATCAGTATTATCTCTGTGTGGGCGATTGTAGATGATTGATAACTGAAGGGCCTATCACACTGGCATCCCGACCTTTTCAGACTTTAATATGACCGTGTGTTTCGCAAAGACACCTATTCGTGACGAAAGGTAGCATATTGACAAAAATGGGGCGAAAGGTCTTAAAATCGCCAAGCTAATGGTACGAAAGTCTTAAAATCTCAGCACTAAAGGGGCTAAACATGAGGGAGAAGGGGGCCCAGAAAAACACACCCTTAAGTGAAGATCTTCCCTTAACGGAATTAGGTAGGCCTATACAACATTGGGTCTACAGGTACTGTATAATACATGTACATTATTCACCCCATAGACGGCTAAAGGGGGGATGGTCCATTTTTTGGTCGTTTTTTTGTCATGAATTTGCTATTTTCCTAGTTTTCTCCCTAGACCTCCATTAAACTTTAAAAAAAAAAAAAAAAAAAACAGGACCCCCTCCTTCAAGGCATATTTGTACATTTTTCGGTACAAAAGTATCCCATCCGAAGGTCGGTTTCTCCTAAATTACAGGCTTACTATCGCTCGCCAGGAAAAAAATCGACACCTAAATTTCATGAATGACAAAGAAAAGGGTCGAAAGGTCTTAAAATCGCCAAACTAATGGGCCGAACGTCTTGGAATCTGAAAATTGATGGGGCTAAACAAGAGGGAGAAGGGGGTCCAGAAAAAAACGACCCATCTCCCCTTAACTTTGATCTCTCTTTCCTTCTTTCTAAGGTCTGAATACTGATGTAGATGTTCACGCTGAGGTGGTTGGTGACGCTTGACCCATTCTCTACCGGAGACGTCTACTGTATGTCATTTCATTCTAGTTATATCTAGACGATTGTGTGCAGTTTAGCCAGGTTCCGTTGTAGTAAACAGGCTTAAGGGGAGATCTCCACGCGAGGGATTGTTTTCTTGACCCCTTTCTCCCTCATGTTTAGCCCCATTGCTTTTGATATTATAAAAAGTTTGCCCCATTAGTTTAGCGATTTTAAAAACTTTCACCCCATATTAAGACCTTTCGTGCAATTCAGGTGTCGATTTTATCCTGGCGAGCGATAGTGAGCCTGCAATTTAAGAGGAACCGGCCTTCGGCCGGGACATTTTTCTACCGAAAAATGTACAAATTTATCTTGAAAGAGACTCAATGGGGTGTAATTTTAAGCTTGATGGAGGTCTAGGGAACAAACTAAATACCTCCCCTTAAGTAAGATAGTTCGAAGCCTGTTAATAGCTGGAGGCCCTTTTTAAACTGACAATAGTTGCCTTAAGATAATGAAAAGGACGTCACCGGTACTGAACGGGTTAAACGAACTGGGAGCCATAGGGATAATGAAAAGGACGTCACCGGTACTGAACGGGTTAAACGAACTGGGAGCCATAGGGATAATGAAAAGGACGTCACCGGTACTGAACGGGTTAAACGAACTGGGAGCCATAGGGATTTTAAGCTGGTGTCATAGTCACCGATATGCGACAATTTGTGTAAGTTTCTGGTATCCTCTATAATTTGACAGTTCATATTATAACATTTAGGCCGTTTTGATGTATTACGTCGGTACCTTACCCTAACCAAGCCTGAGCGAGTGTAATCTAACCTCTTTCCCTCATCCTATGGCTTAAAATGCTTCACAATCCGTGTGCCCAGATATTTTGGCTCGAACGTTCCTTGATCTTGGCCCTGTCTCACTTTTAACTCTGGGCGAGGCACTCGTCACAGGCAGGTTTGCTTTTTGTCTCTCTCATCCAAATAGAAAAAAAAAAAATCATATACCGTATATTTAAGTGTTGTGGTGGGTCGTTGATTAAATTGTGGACGTTTAGACGTAGGCCTAATACCCTAGCCAAACCTAGCTTAATCTAACCTACCCAAATTTAAGGGGAGGTTTTCACTTGAGGGATTTTTTCTGGACCCCTTTCTCCCTCGTGTTTAACCCCATTGCTTTTGAGATTTTAAGACGTTCGCCCCCATTAGTTTGGCGATTTTAATAACTTTCGCCCCATTGCTGTGAAATTTAAGGCCTTTTGTGCCATTTAAGTGTCGATTTTTTCCTGGCGAGCGATAGCGAACTTGTAATTTAAGAGGAATCGGCCTTCGGCTGGGACATTCTTCTACCGAAAAATTAACAAATGTATCTTGAAAGGGGGTTCAGAGGGTGTGATTTATATAATGGTTGCTAAAAGGATTAATTGTGATAGTCTGTAGCCTTTTACTTGATAGACGTCCTTCCCAAGCTGAATATAGTCTTCAAATAGTTACCAGAATATAATGTATATGTCGTCACTGGTACAGTATGGGTTAATTCGCGGCCGTCTAGGAGTGAGGCCCCCTTTGACCCACATCCACCCAGAGTACGGTACCGGTAACATGACGTAACTCAGGACGGGGAGATAACTTCGGACACTCTAGAAAATATATGTCTGCGGTGTTCTTCCATAATGTAGTAATTTGTCCATAACTATAGCTTACATACTGTTATCCAGAAATGTCCGAAGTATAGCCCCCGTCCGTAGCTAGGTCATTTTACGGTACCCCACCACCTCCGTACTCCGCCGACTCTCACATCAAAGCTCGAAGATGTGGAGGGAGAGACAAAAACGGTGAGTCGTGAGCTGCTGGGGGGCGAGAGTAAACCGCTTTATGTAGAGTGTGTTAGACGACCCTAAGTGGATCATGAATATGGTGATTGCTGTACGAGTCGACCTTTGTGCCTGCTCCTTCTCTTGTTTGCTCGCTCGTTTTTTATAAATATCTTTGACTGTATGATGCCGTGGTGTTCGATTGGGTGTGAAGGGTATGTTTTTGTGACTTATATATCGGTTACTGTTGCTTCTCTCTATGATTGTTTCCTTTTGTTTGGTATCTATATCTTTGACTGTATGTTTTTTGTTATAGTGTATTTTTTGTTTTGTTTTTTGTTACTCGTATATTTCTGATAATGTTGCATCTCGCTACATTGTTTGCTCGCTCATTTTGTAACTATATATTTACCTGTATGATGCCGTGGGGTGCTCGATTGTGTGAAGTGTTTATTGTTGTGACTTGTATATGTCTGATACTGTTCAATCTCTCTGTGATTGTTTCTTCTTTTTGTTAACGGTTTTATATTCTGTAGCCGTTATTATTATTATTATTATTATTATTATTATTATTATTATTATTATTATATACCGGTATATATATATATATATATATATATATATATATATATATATATATATATATATATATATATATATATATATAGAATATATATAGATATATATATATATATATATATATATATATATAGCCTACATATATATATATATATATATATATAATATATATATATATATATATATATATATATATATATATAGGTAGGTAGGTAGGTAGGTGCTGCATCGTAGATGACAAATGCATCTTCCTGTGATGCACCTTCCTGTGACTGTTTTATATCCTGTTTGCTCGTCCAATTTGCATCTATATCTTGGACTGGATGATACTTGGGGTAGGCCTACTCGTGTTGCATCGTATATGACTGTTGCATCTTTTTGTGATTGTTTTATTTTTCTGTGACTTACGGTACATATTTGTGTGGCTGTTTACTAGGTCCGTGCGAAGCGAGGACCTCTAGTCGCCACTTATGTGGTTGTTATTGTTGTTGTTGTTGTTGTTTTTGTTTTTGTTAGGGCGATGCTTATTAAAAAAAGGCTATTTCTCGGTTATTACTGAACCAATTTTAATGATTTTTCACATGCATATACGCTGATCTATCTTCTAGGCCGTAACAGAGACCTTTTTTAACATTTCGCCCTGGGCGCTTCTCAATCGCGACCTTCTGCACAAGTGCGACGTTTTTTTATAAATTGATATTTCTTGGTTATTACCAAACCAAATTTAATGACCTTACACATGCATATAAACGATCTATCCTCTAGGCCGTAATGGAGCCCTTTGTATACATTTTGGCCTAGGCGCCCCCCAAATAGCCATCTTCTGCAGTAGTACGACACATCAAAATTTGCTATTTCTTGGTTATTGCTTAACTAAATTTAATGAACTTAGACACATATACTGTATACTCAAATATATCCTCTAGGCCATAACGTAGCCCTTTTCTTAAATTTCGTTCTGGGTGCCCCGCGCTACTCGGCGCCTTTTACAGTAGTGGTGAAATATGAAATAGCTAAGGGAAGGGAAGAGGTATACCCTTGCCAGAGTGTTAAGACTATGGTCCTTGGTGTGTCCCGTGGCGTCCCCAGACTAAGATACAAGTATGTTTGTGGTGTGGCGGCGTTGGTAGTAGACGGAAGTGTTCTAGGTTCGAAGCTTCCCTGGGTTGAGGTGGGCATTTGGGGCGGACTGTTTCTACACCTGTTCAAGGTGAGGGGAGTGCAGGTTTTTCGATAGTGCGTTGTTATATGTGCGATTAGTTTGCTTGGGAAACAGATTAACTTGCTCATGTAGTAATGTACACCCTATGTGGTGGATTGTGTTCTTTTATTTAATAATTTTCATTTTAGTAAGCGTTGTTTCCACATAGCGATTTTGATAATTTAATTTGACTTTATATTGTCCTTGTCCCAATTTTGGTTTGTTTAGTTTGCAAGTTTTACATTTTAATTAGTAATACTAACATTATTATCACATGGCATAACGCTGTTCATAGTCCAGTTGGGTGCTGTACATGATTAGTGATTAGTGATTGATATTCAGTATATATTCGATAGATAGATATTTATTGTGGTCATGTGCTGAACCTTTAACTGTCTTGATGGTTTAATGTTTAGAGCCTGTAAGTTCTGTATGTGGTGTCCTGGGTTCGAATATCGGGAGGATCACAGTCTTTCATTATTATCAATTGGGGGTTATTAGTGTTAACTCCTTGAGTACGGTACCAGCGACGCACATTATGCGTCGCCTATGTATGTATCGCTAAGCCCCAGCGACGCAATGGGCCTCTTGCAAGGACCCGAGATTATCGATTGAAGCTTCAAGATGTTGGGTGCTTCATATGTGTCACAGTGGAGCTTCATGGTGTTGGTTGCTTCCTTTCTGTCACACTAGATGACAACACCATGTTTATACTCGTCACTTGATTTAGAGAGAGCAGCTATACGGTCGTTCACAGCATCTTCGAATATGGTCGGGCATCTTCCGCCAGAGTATATACATACATACATCTTCTATGCTCTGAAATGGTGACGATATAGGGGGTATTTTTCTTGATGTGTCGGTGTAGACAGAATACATGTAGAACGGCATAATTGTGTAACTGCTGCTGCTGCTGCAAAAAAAAACAAAAAAACAAAAAACAAAAGGAAAAGTGGGGATTGGGCCTGAGCAGATAGATAGATAAATAGATAGATAACATATTTCTGTGACTGTTCCATCTTTTGTGACTGTATTATTTGCTGTGGCTGTTATTCATGACTGTTTCTGACATTCATATATTTGATTGTATGATGCGTGAGGTGTTACATCTTGTGTGACTGGGATTGACTTTTACGAAATTGTGTTCACATAACGTTGACTATACTCTGTTTCATTTCATCTGACGGTAAATTGAATCCCATAGCAGCTAATTTCTCGATACTTAATGGAAAAATATGAAACCACTATCTATCTGCATCATAATAAGACTAATTATATATATATAGAAATAATTAGCACCCTCCTTCACTACAAAATCTTCGAAATATCCGAGAAATCTTGATGGTTATTTCGCAATTTACCGTCAGTTGAAAAGAAACTTACTATAATTATATAAATGATCATATCCATAACGAACTATAACTCCTATCCCAGGTAGACATGACACATACTATATATAAATGATCATATCCATACCAAACTATAACTCCTATCCCAGGTAGACATGACACATACTATATATAAATGATCATATCCATACCAACTATAACTCCTATCCCAGGTAGACAAGACACATACTATATATAAATGATCATATCCATAACAACTATAACTCCTATCCCAGGTAGACAAAAACATACTATATATAAATGATCATATCCATACCAAACTATAACTCCTATCCCAGGTAGACAAGACACATACTATATATAAATGATCATATCCATACCAACTATAACTCCTATCCCAGGTAGACAAGACACATACTATATATATAAATGATCATATCCATACCAAACTATAACTCCTATCCCAGGTAGACAAGAAACATACTATATATAAATGATTATCCATAACAACTATAACTTCTATCCCAGGTAGACAAGACACATACTATATATATAAATGATCATATCCATACCAAACTATAACTCCTATCCCAGGTAGACAAGAAACATACTATATATAAATGATTATCCATAACAACTATAACTCCTATCCCAGGTAGACAAGACACATACTATATATAAATGATCATATCCATACCAAACTATAACTCCTATCCCAGGTAGACAAGAAACATACTATATATAAATGATTATCCATAACTACTATAACTTCTATCCCAGGTAGACATGACACATACTATATATAAATGATCATATCCATACCAACTATAACTCCTATCCCAGGTAGACAAGACACATACTATATATAAATGATCATATCCATAACAACTATAACTCCTATCCCAGGTAGACAAGACACATACTATATATAAATGATTATCCATAACAACTATAACTCCTATCCCAGGTAGACAAGACACATACTATATATAAATGATCATATCCATACCAACTATAACTCCTATCCCAGGTAGACAAGACACATACTATATATATAAATGATCATATCCATAACAACTATAACTCCTATCCCAGGTAGACAAGACACATACTATATATAAATGATCATATCCATACCAACTATAACTCCTATCCCAGGTAGACAAGACACATACTATATATATAAATGATCATATCCATAACAACTATAACTCCTATCCCAGGTAGACATGACACATACTATATATAAATGATCATATCCATACCAACTATAACTCCTATCTCAGGTATGCCAGTATTCCTTCCGTATACATGAACTTAAGTACCGGTACCGGTAGTGGATAAATTATAATATATTAATGTGGCGGACAGTAGTTAAGGGGAGGTATTTAGTTTGTTCCCTAGACCTCCATCAAGCTTAAAATTACATCCCCTTGAGTCCCTTTCAAGATAAATTTGTACATTTTTCGGTAGAAAAATTTCCCGGCCGAAGGCCGGTTCCTCTTAAATTACAGGCTCGCTATCGCTCGCCAGGATAAAATCGACACCTGAATTGTACGAAAGGTCTTTATATGGGGTGAAAGTTCTTAAAATCGCTAAACTAATGGGGCAAACGTTTTATAATATCAAAAGCAATGGGGCTAAACATGAGGGAGAAAGTGGTCAAGAAAAAAATCCCTCAAGTGGAGACCTCCCCTTAACAGGTTATTTTATTTGTTTATATATTTGTTATTTTTACGTGTATATATATATATATACCGTCTTTGTTTACGTGTATATATATATACGGTCTTTGTTTACGTGTATATATATATACGGTCTTTGTTTACGTGTATATATATATACGGTCTTTGTTTACGTGTATATATATATACGGTCTTTGTTTACGTGTATATATATATGCGATCTTTGTTTACGTGTATATATATATACGGTCTTTGTTTACGTGTATATATATATACGGTCCTTTTTACGTGTATATATATATATACGGTCTTTGTTTACGTGTATATATATATACCGTCTTTGTTTACGTGTATATATATATACGGTCTTTGTTTACGTGTATATATATATACCGTCTTTGTTTACGTGTATATATATATACCGTCTTTGTTTACGTGTATATATATACGGTCTTTGTTTACGTGTATATATATATACCGTCTTTGTTTACGTGTATATATATATACGGTCTTTGTTTACGTGTATATATATATACGGTCTTTGTTTACGTGTATATATATATACGGTCTTTGTTTTAGTTTTCTCCCTAGACCTTCTTCAAGCTTAGATATATATACATCCCCCTAGACCCCTTTCAAGAAATATTTTTAAATTTTTCGGTAGAAAAATGTCGGGGTCGAAGGCCGCTCCTCTTAAATTATAGGCTTGCTATCGCTCGCCAGGAAAAATCGACACCTAAATGGCACGAAAGGTCTTAACATTGACAGAAATGGGGCGAAATTTCTTAAAATCACCAAACTAATGGGGCGAACGTCCTAAAATCTAAAGAGCAATTGGGCTAAGCATGAGGGAGAAAGGGGTCCAAAAAAAAAAAAAAAAAAATTGAGTGGAAATCTCCCCTCGAGCCAGTGTGTGTGTATATACCACAGTGTTGGGACAAGGAATATAAAATACACAATCATTCTCGGAGTTAACTTTTTATTTCCATTACGTATAAAAATACCACCGCAATATAGAAAACTATGATGTTTATTATCATTTATTGTTTCATCTTATATTCGATCATAACATGTACGTGGAGTCATCACCACCTGTGAAAAATATAAAGAGTACCGTAGTTATTACAATATATATATACAGAGAGGGAAACGAGGGGGCTAGTAGGGGGCTAGAAGGAGGCTGGGGTGGGTGTTGGGGGGGCAGGGGGGTCTCTACTTAACCCTTTGAGTACCTGTGACCCTCTTTCATATTTTATTCTGGGCAGTTTTCCGACGAATTTTATGCAGATTAGGAAGAATCTCTAAAAATCCAATGGGTAAAAATATATGGCCATTAACCTACCAGATCCCTAAAGTTACTCCTAAGATGAATACGAATATCTTACAGTAGCCAGAATAAAAGAAAAGAGGTGTCACGGTGTACTGAACGGATGAATGGGATAATCACGCTAGGAAATATTTGGGGTGACTTGAGTACACGCGACTGTTCAGGACCAGTGTTGAAGGGGGAAGTGTTTATTTATTGGTCGATATAGATATTTATTTGTTATTTTCCTTAGTTTTCTCCCTAAACCTACATCAAACTTAACGAAAACAACCCTAAGATAAATTTGTTACATTTTTCGGTAGCAAAAATATCCCGGCCGAATGCCAATCCCTCTTAATTTACAGGCTGGCTATCGCTGGCCAGAAAATAATCGACACATAAATGGCACAAAAGGTCTTGAAATCGCCGAACTAATGGGGCGAACGTCTAAAAATATTAAAAACTAATAAGGCTAAGCATGAGGGAAGAGGGGTGGCCCAGAAAAAAAGCATCCATCGCCCCTTAATACAAATGTTCAGCATAGCGCGGTTGTTTAGAATGAGTGGGTTTATTACTAGGACTCGGTACAGTGACGCACATTAAGGGGGGATGGTTCACTTTTTGGGCTACTTTTGCATGTATTCATTATTTTTTCTAGTTTCCTCCCTAGACCTCCATCAAATTTAAAAAAAATACATCCATTAGATCCCCCTTCTAGATCAATTTGTACATTTTTCGGTAGAAAAATATCCCGCCGAAGGCCGGTTCTTCCAACATTACAGGCTCACTATCGTTCGCCAAGGAAAAAAATCGACACCTAAATAGCACGAAAGGTCTAAATATTGACGAAGAAATGGGGCAAAAGGTCTTAAAATCGACTAACTAATGGGGCAAACATCTTAACATCTGAAAACTAATGGGGCTAAACATGAGGGAGAAAGTGGTCCAGAAAGCCGGCCCATCCCCCCCCATTAATTTAGCGAGGTGTCAAACCGGAACAAATTGGTTTTACTACCGAAATGAATGTGAAAAATGATACAGGAAAATAAACATTGAATATTACGACCATCTTGTCCCTTCAAAAGACATAAGAAGAACTGTGAACCTAAACTCAAACTCGGCATTTTATTCATAATTAATTAATCGTAGGCTTGTCCATATTTCTTTAACTGTCTTGTTGATAGCGTAATGCATAGTGCGCGGAATTTCGATGTGAGTATCCTGGGTTCGGGTCCTCGGAGTGCCACATGTATTTGTTGAAATCATTAATTGAGTTTAGATGTGAAGTTGGTTGGTGTAAAAAACATAATACTATTGACTAGATTAGGAGATGTTTTAGGAATGAGTTTGCATAGTCACGTTTGCCAGCTTGACTATTGACCTTTAAGGGGGGTGACCTGTTTTTGTTCTGCCCTTTTCTATCTTTCTCTGGCTTGTATCCATTTGGCCCCATTCAGCCTACTGTTTTAAGACCTTTATCCCCATCCAGGTGTCAATTGTTGACTGGTGAGCGATAGCGAACCAGCATATTTTTTATTTGTGTTTGACAGCAGGCTAAATTTGTACATTTTTCGATAGAAAAGTTTCTCCGGCGAAGCCGGATTTCTTCATATAATACTGGCTCGCTATCGCTCGCCAGGAAGAAATCGACAGCTAGATGGAGATAAACGTCTTAAAATAGTTGGCTGAATGGGGCCAAATGGATACAAGCCAGAGAAAGAGAGAAAAGGACAGAAATAACAGCCAGCAAGTCACACCTCCCTTAATCTCGTACGACTATAGCTATTACTCAGTAGCAGTGTTCCATAAAAGTGGTATATATTGGAGCTTAATAAAAGTTCAACTAAAAGTGCTTAATACTCTTAGTGACAATAATAGTATTTTAAGGGGGTCACCTGCTTTTTTTTAATCTTTCTCTCCTTTTCTCTGGCTTGTATCCATTCGGCCCCATTCAACCAACTGTTTGAAGACGTTTATCCCCATCCAGGTGTTGATTTCTTCCTGGCGAGCGATAGCGAGCCAGTATTGTATGGAGAATTCCGGCTTCGCCGGAGACATTTTTCTATTGAAAAATGTACAAATTTAGCTTGCTGTAAAACAAAAAATATATATACTGGCTCGCTCCCGCTCGCCAGGAAAATATTGACACCTGGATGGGGGTAAACGTCTTAAAACAGTAGGCTGAATAGGGTCGAATGGATACAACCCAGAGAGAGTGAGAAAGAGAGACAAAAAACGAGGTGGGCTCCCTTAAGTAATAACCAGGCATAATGAGGCGAGTACAAGCGTTTAATTCACCTGGCAAGCGCTTAGTACAGTGTTATTACCATTAATTAATATGTTTGATGAACGTGCACGACAATGCTTAATGGGCCGATATACGGTACTGTACGTAAGTGTGTGTGTGTGTTTTTTTTTTTTTTTTTTTTTTTTTTTTTCATTATTTGTGTGTGTGCGTGCGTGTGTGTTTGTTGATATTGAATTCCAGGAGTATGAGTAATAATGGTATATATTCGTGTATACCTCTACCAGCTAGCTGGCTGGTCGAGTGGATAGCTTCTTGATGGTTGGTTACCGTCTCCCTTAAGCAAGGAGATGGGTTTATGGTCTCAGTTGGCTATTACAGCGCTATTAAATCTCGAAAGAGATAAATTACGCTTAATAAAGGTCCTGATTATTATTATTATTATTATTATCATTATTATTATCATTATTATCATTATTATCATTATTATTATTATTATTATTATTATTATTATGTTGAATGTTTATCTGTGCACACTGTACAGTCAAGAGTATAAATAGCTATATACCCATTTGAATCAATACCGAACACAAACGAGACAATACAATGCCTTTATATACGGCCCAGTTGCTTCAGAACTTGGCTTTTATGGTTCAAACTTCAAAGATTCGAATAGGTGTCACTTTTTATATGGCCACGACTGTACAACACACTTTCCCCATTCTAAACACAAGTCGCGGATACTCAAGCTGCCTTAAGGGGGGTGACCTGCTTTTTATTCCTCTCTCTGGGTTGTATCCATTCGGGCCCATTCAGTCTATTGTTGTAAGACGTTTATTCCCATCCAGGTGTTGATTATTTCCTGGCGAGTGGTAGTGAGCCAGCATATTTTTTTAGTATTTTTATTTTGACAGCAGACTAAATTTGTACATTTTTCGATAGCAAAATGTCTCCGGCGAAACCGTATTTCTCTATACGGTGCTGGGTCGCTATCGCTCGCCAGGAAGAAATCAACACCTGGATGGGGATAAACTTCTTAAAACAGTAGGCTGAATTGGACCGAATGGATACAAGCCAGAGAAAGAGAGAAAAGGAGAGAAGAAAAGCAGGTCACCCCCTTTCAATATCAACTAGCGGTAGCCCAATTATTACATAGCTCACAGAACAAACTAGAACAAGAGGTTTGAAAAAGTCACCCCTACAATTAATGTCATACAAATTGAGAAATGTTCCCGTTTTCTTTATATACACAAGACGGTCAACTTCGCCAATTTAATCTCTGGATCAGCCTTCACAGTGTATTAGGGAGGATGATTAATTTTTTGTTTTTTCTATTTTTGTTTTCATATAGCCTACCGGCATGATATTTTTAGTTTCCTCCGTAGACCTCCAGCAAACATAAAAATACAACCCCAGGATCCCCCTTCAAGATACATTTGTACATTTTTCGGTAGAAAAATTTCCCGGCCTAAGGCCGGTTCCTCCTAAATTACAGGCTCGCTATCGCTCGCCAAAACAAATAATCGACATCTAAATGACATGAAAAGTCTTAATATTATTGACAAAGAAAATGGGCGAAAGGTTTTAAAATCTCCAAACTAATGGGCCGAACGTCTTAAAATCTGAAAAGTATTGGGACTGAACATGAGGGAGAAGGGGGTCCATAAAAAAACGACCATCTCCCCCTAACAGCATTGTTTAGTTTTATTCTGGCTATCATTAGACGGATTTAGGCCATTTAGGAAATAGCTGCTGGAGTCAAAATGTTAATTGAAAACTTTTGTACGCTTTTAATATCTAGGGCTCGTTCATAAACTTAGGTAGATCTAATGTTAGCCAAAACATAATTAATTTAAAAATAAGCAAGGAAGGTGTATATTCGTCTCTGGCATATTTACTTAAAATTTATAATTAGTTAATAAACTTCATGTTTTCGTTTAGCCGACTAATTTGTGATAGCAGCTGACTAGCTCGAGTTTATTTTACCAATTGCCTTTTAACTCGAGTAATTTAGGTATTTCAACGGCAGTCAGAAAGCCATATTAATGTATTATGTTGAATAGTTTTTAAACAGTTCACTTGTTTAAAATCTGGAATATTTTTCATCGACTAATATTAATGTAGTCACTTTCAACAAGAACAATCTTTAACCTACAACAACTTCGCTATTTCTCCGTAACATTTAGGCAACACGCCAGCTCATTACAGATCAACCTTTCCTTCCTTTGATGGTTAAAGGTTGCTGGAGAGATTAAGTTGGTTAAGTTGGTACACAGTTGAGGGGAGCTAGGAAAGTTTGTGCATTTATAACCCCTTCTGTACCGGCGACGTCGTTTTGTATTTTATTCTAGCTACAGTTAGTCGATTTTATGAAGCTTAGGATGGATATATGGCAGCTAAATGACCTGATTAAGATAATCTGTAGCCTTGTAATTGGTAGTCATCCTTCCTAAGCTTAAAAAATCGTCTAATAGTTGCCAGAATATAAGGAAAAGTAAGTCACCGGTACAGAAAGATTGGAAAGTAGATTTACACGAGCGTCTTTTCCTGCAACTGGAAATCGGCAACTATTTCCTTGCACCATTGCGAAATTATTTTGCCCTGGTAGCGGTGACGAGACTGAAGGTACACTCGGATACCATAGTCTCTAGCCCACTCATACAAATTAGTGGACTTCACATATTTCTAATTATGGAAGTATATCTCTGGAAACTAATTTATGAGTTATAATTGTCTATAAATCAACTACAAAACTATATACTAATTATTGTTAAGCAAATTCCAACCAAAAAACAATCCAGATAGTCATAATTGCATAACGTAAAACATAAAGGGTCTACGAGTTGGCTAGAGACTATGGTATCCGAGTGTACATCATCATAGCTGGTAGAATTATAATAAAAGTTCAGTGGAAAATAGAGTTGCCGAGAGGAGTTGCTGTATAAATCGCTCGTGTCAACCCGCCTCAAGTCATCAGTAATCTTCCATGTTGTAGAGTCACTGTTCATTATTTGGCCAAAGTAGGATGATAGTCTGTCAAACATTAAGTTAACTAAGATAGAAGTGTTGCCCCCTAATTTGGAGGCTGTACCCCAAGCCAATGAACTTAGCAGCATATTCCACCCTTATTTTCACAGCTGTTGCTAATTAATCTATTATATTTTAGAAAGATTATGGAGGGAGAATTAGAACACAAATTCATCACTTATCTAATCATAATACTACATACTAACACATATGGCAGGAGAGTTGCCGACTTGCGAGTTTCTGGCTATAAGGAAGTTGGAGCTGCAGACAACGATAGTAAACAGAAATGCAATAATAATCTAGGTTTCTGATGGCTAAAGAGTGTGTTGAATTGCATTTTATGTATTTATATATGAACTACAACCGTCTTTTAGCTGGTAATTGTGTTATATATCGATGTCTAATGCTCCAACTTCCTTATAGCCTGAAACTCGCAAGTGGTCAATTCTCTGCCAAGTGCATTTGAACAGACTGTAGGGTAGTTTTCAACAATGATAAGCAAGATCCTGGGCAGTATTATTTGTTTCCACATGGACCGCAATTTCAAATGTCTAACTTTATTATTGTGTATTCATATAAATGTGTATAGTCTTATTATTATTATTATTATTATTATTATTATTACTCGTGTTATTTATGACTAAGTTTATATATATAATTAATTTGGTTATAATTTGAAATATTACAGTGTATTTATTCCTATATATTCTTATTAGTTTTCATGTTATGTATAAACAACTCCAAGGAGGCACCTAGGAACCTCAATATAACCAATATATAATAATATAACCAATATATAACAATATTACCAATAGGGTAAATTTATGGGTGTGATTTGTTATATATTGTATTCTACATATACAAAAACATATTACAGATCAGTTTCTACAGATTAATTATTATGTTTTGTTTGTCATTACAAAACCACTGGAGGGCCAGATTGTTTAGGAGTAATTATAAATATATTGTTATGAGTATATATAGGTGTACATTTTCTGAATAACTGCAGATTTAGGTTTATGAGTAACTTGAGTATGTATACATTCTTTGATCGTGTGCAGGAAGAGCCAACCTGCCTAAATACCAATAAAGACTTTGGCCGCTTAAACCATGCCTAAAGATCTGCATAGTCGTGGTAATTAATGATAATACAGTATGAAGCTTTAAGGGGAGATGGTTCACTTTTTGGCCGATTTTTGCATGTATTCATTATTTTTCTAGTTTCCTCCCTAGACCTCCATCAAATAAAAAAAAAAAACATCCATTAAATCCCCCTTCTAGATTTATTTGTACATTTTTCGGTAGAAAAATATCCCGGCTAAAGGCCGGTTCTTCCAACATTACAGGCTCACTATCGTTCGCCAGGGAAAACATCGACACCTAAATAGCACGAAAGGTCTAAATATTGACGAAGAAATGGGGCGAAAGGTCTTAAAATCGACTAACTAATAGGGCAAACATCTTAACATCTGAAAACTAATGGGGATAAACATGAGGGAGAAAGTGGTCCAGAAAACCGGCCCATCCCCCTTTAAACTGATAAAACGAAGCTCCGACATGTACAGATCAGGTAAAGAATGAATAAGGAGGTTCAACTCAGCCAGGGACAGCTTCGTAAATTTATGTATGTATGTAGGTATATACTCAGGCACATATTCCATAGCAGGGGGTGGCCGACGCGAGACAGAGCCTGAACATAAACAATATTTAAAGTTCCAATGCTTAGGGTCCGGGGCCACTTTCGCGTTCCCTCGCCCCTTACTCCGTTTCGTCTAGTAGGTGAATTTATAAGCAGCATTAATGACTGCGACTATACTTTTGGAGGCTTCTATAGCAGCATGAATTATACCAATGGAGAAAATTAACCCTCTTACAAATATATAAACATTATAATACGGTATTTAGGCATGGAAAGTCCTTATTGGCATTTATGGCCATTTGACCTTCTTGCACGGGGCCGGAGAATTAGACTGTGTAAACCAGCTTAGCACGTAATTATAATATCACTGTTAGAGATCTCCAGCAGCTATGACGGTAACAGTATTCACCTACTCTCAACAAATACATCACTTCAAACATCAACAAATAGTGAGGAAATCTGGGGCCATATTTTTCAGTCATCTGTTTTGCTTTAGCTGTCACAAAAAAGGAATCTCCGTGAATGTAATTGTATTCATAGATAGTTGGAATTAAGTTAATGTGTTAACAGTGTTACCAATATCAATTACACTCACGTGGCATAGGAAATATACCGGTAGTTACAATCTTACCAGGTATGCATTGGAATAACACCTTTTAAATTGAATTGAATTATGTATCAAACCCCAACGAGATAGTATAGTGTATATATTATACCCGAAGTTCAAACCTTTGTTTTGAAGAAGTTAGCCTAGTTACAATAGGACTTCAGAGGCTATCAACCCTTCTGGATTATTAAACCAGCACACTGTAAGTCAAGTATAGCGTCAGGACTCCAGTCCCATGTTGTTTTAAATGTTTAAAGATTCAAATGGCTTATGAATGTACAGGTATTCATAATAGAATGTGTAGCAATAAGCATAGGCTACTATGATACGATATGCCAGAATTTGTTTTGTTGGAGCTAATCTGAAACTTAAGGGGGGGTCACTGGCTTTTTTTTATCTTTCTCTCCTTTTCTCTCGCTGGTATCCATTCAGGCAACTGCTTTAAGACGTGTATCCCCATTATGGTGTCGATATCTTCCTGACGAGCGATAGCGAGCCATCATTGGTATGGAGAAATCCGGCTTCACCGGAGACATTTTTCTATCGAAAAATGTACAAATTTAGTTTGCTGTCAAAACGAAAATACATATATGCTGGTTCACTACCGCTCGCCAGGAAAATATTGACACGGATGGGGGTAAACGTCTTAAAACAGTAGACTAAATGGGGCCGAATGGATACAAACCAAAGAGATAGGGAGAGAAAGAGAAGACAAGCAAGGTGGGCTCCCTTAATGACTGAAAAACAGGCCCCATTGTGTCAGTTCGGCGTTACCAGTTGTGGATTCTCTCAGCATGGGAGGCCAGGTGGTGTTTCTGTTGGGAGGAAAAGAAAGAAATAATTTTAATATGGAGTCAATTATTAATTACGTTTTGCGTTCATTTAGTTGACTTGATTGTGTGGAATCGATAGTTGAATTGATTTAAGGAAGCCCACCTCGCTTTTTTTTTCTCTTTCTCTCCCTCTCTCTTTGGCTTGTATCCATTCGGCCCCATTCAGCCTGCTGTTTTAAGACGTTTACCCCCATCCAGATGTCAATATTATCCTGGCCAGCGGTAGCGAGCCAGCATACAGTATATATATTTTTGTTTTGACAGCAAGCTAAATTTGTACATTTTTCGATAGAAAAATTTCTCCGGTGAAGCCGGATTTCTCCATACAATACTGGCTCGCTATCGCTTGCCAGGAATGGGGATAAACGTCTTAAAACAGTTGGCTGAATGGGGCCGAATGGATACAAGCCAGGGAAAGAGAGAAAAGGAGAACAAATTAAAAAAAAAACACCGGTGACCCCCCTGAAACTAGACGAGTTGATTGGTATAGTCAAATTGATTGGTATAGTCAAATTGATTGGTATAGTCAAATTGATTGATATAGTCAAATTGATTGGTATAGTCAAATTGATTGGTATAGTCAAATTGATTGGTAGTGTCAAATCAGATTGTACCGTACTGATTTGTGTTACTTTGTTTCAGGTTGATATTCAGCTGAAGTTGTAATAAGTTTTTTGACCCGCTGTTCACATCTAGCAAAATGAGGCAATACCCCCGCTAACCTACTGTACGTCTTCCACAACCCAAGACCAATATTCTGCGCCTCACCCACCCCCACCACCCTGTGCCGTTTTGTTAAGGCGGGTGACAGGCTTTTTTTTGTTTCTCTCTTTTTCTCTCTTTGGCTTGTATCCATTCGGCCCAATTCAGCCTACTGTTGTAAGACGTTTATCCCCATCCAGGTGTCAATTTCTTCCTGGTGAGCGATAGCGAACCAGCATTGTATGGAGAAATCCAGCTTCGCCGGAGACATTTTTCTATCGAAAAATGTACAAATTTAGCCTGTTGTCAAAAAGTTTAAACAAAATGTCCTGGCTATGAAACAATCGACACATGGATGGGAGTAAACGTCTTACAACAGTAGGCTGAATGGGGCCGAATAGATACAAGCCAGAAAAAAGAGAAAAGGAGAGAAAACAAAACTGTGACCCCCCCCCCCCCCTTAAAGATCCCGTGTTAAGCCGGTATCACATGAGACAATTTATAGTCAACATTGGATAATCAAAACAAATCTGGCAATATTTCTGGAATATTTTACACTGGTATCGGAAACCAGACTGATGATAGATGAATTTACGTAACCGAAATATTGAAAATGTTGACCTCATGAGCTGCCAGACCAGTGTTTAGCGTAAATGTTGAGGGGAAAAACGCTCGTGTGATACCGACTTTTAGTTGATAACGTGGTTTTATTGTTTAGTTAAGCCGGTGTCACACGAGCGATTTTTCCGTCAATTTTCCATGAGCAAGTTTTTTCTCGCTATATTTCGGGACTTTTTTGCACTGGTATCGGTAACTAGACTGAAGGTAGAGTAAGTTAGGAGGCTGAATTCTGATAAAGTGTCATTTATTAAGCTGCCAGACCATAATTGCCCGTAAAAATTGCTCGAAAAATGGCTCGTGTGACTCCGGCTTTAGTGTTGGACATTCATCGAGATAGGGTTGTTGAGTGGATTCTATACTGGTGTTGAATTGAGTTTCAGGAGTTGTTGATATAATTAACCACTTGCGAGTTGTGGTCTATAAGGAAGTTGGAGCCGTAAACATCGATATTAAACAGAAATCCAATAATAATGGAAGTTTCTAATGGATAAAAAGTATGTTGAATTGGGTTTTATGTATTTATATCAGCACTACAACCGCAACTTGGGTGATCATTCTGATAAATATCGATGTCTACTGCTCCAACTTCCTTGAAGACCGAGACTCGCAAGTGGTCAATTGAATATTATATAATTTCGTTGAAGAACTTACATAATGTTGAGCTGGTACTGTAAATGAGTTGTGTGGAATCGATAGAGTCATGTAACGTAAGCCCGAGTCGTTAAATTGTGAGTGAGTGCTTTGCCTAAGTGTTGTTACAATATGCCGGGTATGGAGATGTAACCGCCATATTATTAAACTTTACTTAAGTGGTTCCCTAAGCCTTCTTAAGGGAGCTCAGACGGTATTGTGTAGCATAATTTACTGGTTCGGTTCATGGTTTAAGGAGGGGGTTTAGTTTGCTCTCTAAAACTCTATCTAACTTTTAAAAACACCCACAAGACACCCCTTCGATATAAATTTGTAAATTTTTCGGTAGAAAAATTTCCCGGCCGAAGGCCGATTCCTTCTCAAATACAGTCTCGCTATCGCTCACCAGGGAAACAATCGACACCTAAATGGTACGAAAGGTCTTAATATTGGCAAAGGAATGGGGCAAACGGTCTGAAAATCGTCAAACTAATGAGGCGAATGTCTTGAAATCTCACAACTAATATGGCTAAGCATGAGGGAGGAGGAGGACTCGAAAAAACAACTGCCTCCCCTTAACTTAAACTTTTTGTTGAGGTTTGAGGGTAGTGAATCGTTGAAGCTTATTTCACCCTCCCCAGGTGGACAGAAACAATTAGTACCGGTAATTTTTCTAAACTTGAATGGGATTTAGTCCATTATCACAAATTAGCGCTCGGTTATATTATCTTTGTTAACTGTCTTGATGGTGTAATGGTTAGAGTGTTTAAGGTCTGTATGTGGTAACCCAAGTTCGAATCCCGGTATGATCACATGCATTCATAACTTCATAGGGAGGTGTTTAGTGTTGGGAGTTAGATTTATAGAATTATATTTTTCTGACAAATTAAGGTACATGCGTTTATGAAGTTGCTTATAACTAGCAAAATGAGCTGTACCAACGTCCCTCCCTCCCTCCCTCCCTCCTTGGCTTCTTCTTCTTCCACAAACTGGCTGCAAATTCTGCCCCGGTGGCGTTTTATTAAAGAACCTCTGTCCCATATCTCAGTGCCTGCGTCCTGCCGTGAAATGCATTCTGAAAACCTCTCCAAGAATTTCCGTCTGGGCTTATCAAATTACGCGGGAAACAAATGGGGAGTAGTTGTACTACGGTGATATTTCATTCCACTTCTCTTTTTCATATTCTTCCATCCCAAGAAGAGATACGAGAATTGTTTGCTCACTATACTGTATTATTCTACTTCATGGTTGGGAAATGTACGGTACCGGTACTGGATACCCGGTACTGAGTTTTCAATTGAGTATATATATATATATATATATATATATATATATATATATATATATATATATATATATATTATATATATATATATACTGTGTACCGTATATATACAGTATATATATATTTATATAATGAATACAAAAAACAATAATAATAAGAATAAGAAAAAGAAGAATAAGAATAAATTGTGTAATTAGATCAAGCTATAGGAGGCAGGAGGGACATAATCCCCTTCAATAATATCACATTAGTTGGAAAACTAGTAAAACATTATAATATTGATACCGAAGTATTAGAGGCGGGTGTACTTAATCCTTATCCAACAGTATTATATTTAAGCAAGTTCTCATATTTAAGATTTGGGAGTCCATGTCTGTAATTGGTGTTTGAGATACATTAGCTATGGTAAGCAAGTCACGCTACGGAAATGCAATGGAAGAAATATGAAATACGGTATATCTATAAACTATGACTTGTATAGTATACCCTATTCTATATGACAAGGTGACAATGTGGCAGTTTATTCTAGCTGATTTGTTGATGTGTTAATATTTACAGGCAGACAAATACAATCCTATATCTAATCCTTAAGGGAGCACACCTCTCTTTTTTTTCTCTTTATCAACCTCTCTTTGCCTTGTATCTATTCGACCCAATTCAGCCTACTGTTTTAAGACGTTTACCCCCATCCAGGTGTCAATATTTTCCTGGCGAGCTGTAGCGACCCAGCATATATATATTTTTGTTTTGACAGCAAGCTAAATTTGTAAATTTTTCGATAGAAAAATGTCTCTGGGGAAGTCGGATTTCTCCAAACAATGCTGGCGAGCGATAATCGACACCTGGATGGGGATAAACGTCTTAAAACCGTTGGCTGAATGAGGCCGAATGGATACAAGCCAGGGAAAGAGAGAAAAGGAGAAACCGATTAAAAAAAGCCGGTGACCCCCCTTAATGATTATATACGTTATAAACTATAAACGTACCATTTCCTCACTCGTGGTTGTGTGTGTGTTGGGGCCCTACCACTTGTCTGTCGCTCGGGCCAGCCTCCTCCTGCAGTCGCTCCTCACTAGCGGTGGCTGCACGGAACAACAAAACAAGTTGCATCAACACAAATTTGACTTGCAAATGATTTAATTCGATTAAGTGAAAATTTGGGTAGAGAAGTTTGGGTTAAAACGAGGCATTTTGTTGTAAGAACATTGAATTGAGTTTGAAGAAGATTCGCTTGATTGAGGGAAGATTATATTAAATATATATTTTATGAAACTACTAGCCCACACCACAGTTTGTATTCAAGAAACATTTAAAGCTAGCCTAGAGTACCGGTATGTAATTAGTTGCATGGGCGCTAAGATAGAACATATGGTGCACACCTGGGACAGATACCACTAATATCCCGAGGATGCTCTAGGCAAACTGAAATGCAAGGATAGGGAAAATAGGGAAGAGTTCTACTATACGTGCAAACCTTTGTCAGCACCCAGATGCGCAGCCCCTAATTGGAGGTTTATTTTTGGATATGTAACTAGGTTTATTTATCCAATCAAATCTAGTGGTACCCACATCAAAGTTGCTAAAACCCAAGGATGCGTGACAGTATCAGCAGTACGTGCGAGCGTCAGTAAGAGCTAAGAAGGAATGAGAATCCTGGGACCACGAAGTTCCTATCCCTATAGTCCTGGAGGGGGGCCGTTTCCAGGGATACACATAAACAACATTTATTCCCAGCACCTACAAGCCAAATTGGTGCAATATAAACTCAGAACAATATTAACCCTCGGGGCCCGGGCTGCCTTTCCAAATGACGGAGGTCGTATCCGGGCGATCTGGCTGAAAATCAACAAAAGTAAACTACGGCTAATCTCGCTTAATATATTACCTACATTAATGAAAGATATATAGAAATGTGCGCCTTACCTTGCCGCGTAGAATGGCGTTGAGTAGAGCTCTCTAGCTCAACTTGTTCCGGAGTGATGGTGATGGAAGTGGAGGTAACTTTTGCCGCGTATTTACCTCGGCGCGTCCGAACACTCAACCGCGGCCCCGGCTACGACGCCCAGTTGCACTCGTCGCTCCACCCGCAATTATGCCGGGAAGCGATTTGATAGTGTTTTATTGTTTATTATGCCATTTATTATAGTTATTATGTTATTTTCACTCAATAAAGTTATTTACATGAAGTTATTTGTGTCTCTGTCACTTATTACTTAGTTTTATTATTATTATTATTATGATTATAGTGTCACTTTCACTGGACTTTGATAGTTGATGGTGTCATTTTCCCTTTTATGTATTGTTAGGTAAGCTAATAATATATATAGTACCGGTATCACTTTCACTTGTTCATATTGTTACGAAGGCACTTATTATTACTTATGTGTGTCTCTTTCACTTATACTTAGTTTTATTTTTATTATAGTGCCACTTTCACTGGACTATGATAATTGATAGTGTCATTTTCCCTTTTATGTATTGTTGGGTAAGCTAATAATAATTGAGTTCACTGCTCAATAGGTGGCGTTCTGAGAGTGAGGGTCTGAGTCTGGAGGGTGAGACGGTGAAGCACTTGAGCGAAGCAACCAGCCGCTTCAGAGATGGAGCTGCTTCGAGCCATGATGGATGCTTCGCATGTCTCACTCCCCAGACTGGAACAAGACCTCACGGGCTTCACCGTGTTGAGCGGTGGAATGTACAGGCTCTCAGCTTATGCCCAAGAGGGAGTAGTTGGAATATAGACCAAAAAAAAAAAAAAATATAGTGTCACTTTCACTTGTTCATATTGTTATGAAGGCACTTATTATTACTTATGTGTGTCTCTTTCACTTATACTTAGTTTTATTATTATTATAGTGTCACTTTCACTGGACTATGATAATTGATAGTGTCACTTTCACTGTTATTGTCACAGGCACTTCAAAATTGTTGGAGAGTGTGAAACTCATTGAAGCACCGTCCAGCACACAGTGCCACTTCACACTCGAGGCATTCCCATGTGGTTTTGCTCACTTTGCGGGGTCTGCGAGTTGTGTGGCTGCACACATAGCACCTCTTCTGACTCCTAACTGCACTACCTGGTGCTTTGAAAGGAAGGGGGTTGAGCTGGTGCCTCCTGAAGAAGTCGGCGCACCCTGTTCTGTCCAGCTGGCCTGGTCCTTGTAGTGGTCTCCCAGGTTCCGCATGCTTAGCCAGGAGCTCAAGTATCACCGGCTTGTGGAACTTCCGCAGGGACTTGTACTTCTTGGCTCTTGGAGTCCTCAGACGGTAGATGTTGTAGGCATTGAGGACCGACATATCTACCGTATGCAGGATAAACTTCTTGTACCACCTGCAAGATGTTCGCAGGCAGTCGATGAAGCCCATCTGCATGTCAGACTTGTCAACGAGGCGCATGTTGAGGTTGTAATCCAGGACAGCAGCTGGTTTCCGGACGGGGTTCTTGGTTCTTCGGTCCACCTTCCCTGTGGCGACCATCTGGGCCTTGTGGCATGTGCTGAGGAGGTTGACCTTCTGCTGGTCATGCCAGTGGATGGAGAGGATGGGGCCACTCTTCTTGTGGAAGATGTCCGTCTTCTTCGTCTTGGTTGGGTAGCCTGGCATGCCCTTCCTCTTGGCCTTGACTGTGCCGACAGTTCCGGTCTTGCGGTCATGGAGGTACTTGGTCAGGATAGGCGACGTGTAGTAATTATCTGTGTAGAACATGTGGTTTTGATTGAAGTGCCTCTCCATCATCTTCTTCACTACAGCGCCACCAAAACCAATGAGGGGGTCAGTCACAATTTCTCCACCCTTGCCGCTGTACACCACAAAGTCCAGCACATACCCCGTCTTGCAGTCGCAGAGGACGAAGAGCTTGATGCCGAAGCGGTGTCTCTTGGACGGGATATACTGTCGGAAGTGCAGCCTACCACGGAACAGGACCAGAGACTCGTCGAGGCACATCTTCTGGAAAGGAATCAGGTAGGTGGTGAACCGATGACGTATCATGTCATACAGCTTCCTGATCTTCCATAATGAGTCGGGAAGGTGGACTGCCATGTTGTTTGTCAGGTGGAGATAGGAGAGGATGTCGAAGTACCTGTCCCTGGACATGTACTTGCCAAATGCTGGAGTCATTATGAGGTCGCCAGTGATCCAGTAGTCTGACAGAGCGTGCTTCCTGATATGTGTCATCAGCAACACATATAGTTCTGCCAAAGTGACGGCTCTCCATGCCACCATCTTGGCACTGGTCTTCCTCCCAAGAAAGTTGGCACAGATCTCATGATGGTTGTTGGTCTCCTCGACGAGGTATTCCATGACTTCATTGTCATAGAAGCCACAGAAAAGTTCACTGGGGGTAGCATGTGGGCCACAGGGAAATGTTGGTGACACCCCGGAACCCATCTGTACCTCGTCAAAGGCAGGACAATCTGGCTCAAAATCAGCCCCATCTGTCCACACAAACAGGTCGGATGCTGATGCTCGAGCACGTGCAGGTGCAGCAGGCACACGCCCTGGATGCCCTGGCACACGCCCTTGGCCACGCAGACGCCCTGCACGCCCACGCCCACGCCCACGCCCAGGGGCAGCGGCGTCGGCAGACTGACCACGTCCACGACCTCCCCCTCTAACACGTCTTGTCGGGATTTCCTCTTCCTGTTCCTGTTCCTCTTCCTCTTCCTCCTCAGGCGACGTCAGGTCATCTGGGGCAATGTTGGGGTCGTCAGCATCCTCTTCAGGAGACAATTCGGGTGAAGAAGTGACCGGGCGTCGGCTGCGGGAGGTTCAACAATGGGAGCCTCGGCCTCGGGAGTTGGGCTCCTTTTGCGGCGAGCCGAGGGCTTCTCCGCATCAAATAATGCTCTGCGGTGTGTTGAGGGCTGTGGCACACTACTAATACCACTTGAAGAGGCCCTTTGCTCATCCTGAAGGAGAGATGAAGCCGAGGGCTGTGGGTGACCCACGCAGCGTCCCGGGTCAAGGCGTCGGGACAAAGGAATGCGGGTGGTTGCTAGACCAGGGTCGGCGTCACTATCACTGTCTTCCGCTTCCCTAGCCTTTTCTGCTGCTGCCCTGCGTGCTTTTTTAGCTGCACTTTTCACCAAAGATTGTTTATAAAAATATTTGCCCACTTTCAAGGGCGTACGGGCAGGCAAAGGGGAAGGTCCTGGGCTAGGGCTAGGCCTAGGCTTACCTAGCAAAGATGGCGAGGGGGTAGGCCTAGGTTCTAGCACACTTGGAAGTTAAATAGCACCTTCCTGAAATACTACTACATCAGGATCATCACTACTGTCTCCCCCCTCAAATAAATCCACATTATCGTCATCTCCAAAGCCAACGAGATCGTCATCTTCGCTTGCACTTATAAATTGTTCTTTGTCCACCAAGCTTTCGCCCTGCTCTCTTCAATATCAAAAAGTTCTCGCTGTATAGCATTATCACTTAACAAACGCTTCACTTTCTTTCGTTGAGCTTTCTTCTCGTTTGCAACAGGCGTCGAAGTTGCGAGCGGGGTAGCAGTGGGGCGCGCGGGAGGTTGCACCGAATCGGATGCGTCGGAATTCATTTTTTCACTATAACTCGCTATGGCGGCCACGTAGGAACTGATAACAGTAGTAGTTGAGGCTTGGTGGCGCTGCGATCGCCCCTGCAAAGTAAAATTTGGCCGCTCGAATTTTGAAGCACGCTTTCAAGCACAGGGATTTTATAAGGACACCCGGGCTCCTGCCCATCTTCCGCGGTGTCATTTTAAAATGCTGCCCGGGCTCAAAGGGTTGAGCAATGCACTAAAGATTTTTTGGCAAAACAAATATAATTATTTTGCTTCTAAAACTAAGGTGTTCTGTGCCAAATTCACAACCACCCTTGACTGGCGCCATCTAACATCACTTCCGAACTGAACCGGTTTAATGGCTCTGCCCAATTCTTGCCCAGGCTTTACATGACACTACATAATAGTATAATGCTGTATCAAATCATACTACCTAATAAATCACTCCAAGATCGCTGAATAAAATATACAATATCAACTTACTGGAAATAACTCCACGATCTCGAGGACATGCAACACGTTTATATAGCAAGCAACAGTCGAGCGTTTAAGGTCATAACAACAAAATCACTTTGCAAGGCACCAAGGAATGAACCTGTAATTATATAAAGTATATATATATATATATATATATATATATATATATATATATATATATATATATATATATAAAAAATACAGCTAGCAATAACTGACTATACCATCATTGAAGACTGACCTGCCCTGGCCATGTCTCACGATTCGCGGTCTGGGAACTTATGCCGTGGCAGACTAAAGTTAGGACGGAGGAGGGGCAGGGGGTCGGGGTCCTCACTGTAGTAGGCCGAGGAGGAGGAAGCGGCACCAGCACAGGGTGAAGCACCTTTGGAGTAGGACCCTTGGAGTCTCTTGAGTTCCTCAATCCCTTGGAGATTCTGGAGTCCCTTGAGACCGTGGAGTCCTTGTAGGCCAAGGATGCCTTGTAGGACCGGCAGCCCCCGACTCCCCTCCTCATACTGCTTCTTCAGGATGGACCGCAGCGGCTCCGTACAGGTTAGGATGTCCTCTGGCGGGCTGATGGTTGTCTCACTGGGAGAATCTTCATTACTGACGGGGTTCTGGGGGTAGAGAGCCTTAGAGTAAACAGAAATCGGCCAGAACTGGCAATTATACTAATAGCACTTTATGATGGCACCTTATTAGTTATATTTTAGCTAACATTACGTTAACATAAGGAGAAAGCATTCAAATAGTATCATCACCTTCAAACTCAATAATCATATATTCGTTGTATCTGCCCAGAATTTAGCCAAATCTGTTGTTCGACTTGCCAAAAATTCTTTCGTCAATATCAAATTTTTAGAACTGTCTAACTATCTCTTATGAGTCTTTCTGGCATCTAGCCAAAAATCTCTCCAACAACTGTACTTTCTTGTCTTTCCCTCCTCTTTTCCAGTCCGATGGCACCACTGTCACTTCTTCCTCTGACAAAACTTAACTTTTTGCTAACACTTTTGCGAGCAATATTGTGCCTGTAACATGGCCTTCGGCCATGAAATTTTTCATTGGCCAAAAGTGGCAAAAGCAAGCATTATCCTCAATAATCTATCTATCTATCTATTGCCTGATGCCGTGATCCCCGAAGGGGTGGCCACGAATGAACCGCCCCCATGTACCTCTGTCCCCAGTCAGTCGACGCCCCTCCCCCCAACCAGCACCGCCTTCGTTCATGTACTTCCTCACTCCATCCTTCCACCTCTCATTCGGTCTACATCTCCCTCTCTGTCCCTCCACCTCGCTCTCATACACCCTCTTAGTCATTCTCTCGCTTTCCATACGTTCCATATGGCCGAACCATCTCAAGTTGTTCCTTTTCACACTTTCCAGCACATCTACCTCCACACCACACCTCCTTCTTACTTCCTCAATAATACTCAATAATACTTAAATAAAATATCATAACAATTCCCAAGACGTCGATCAGATCATGTGCTAAGCTATATTAGACTGTAGTAGAATAAAGCTTACCAAATTATCTCTAGGATGGGTGAAGCGACGGTGAGCGGAGGTGGGTGTTTCCGGGCAGGGGGGCGGTACGTTACTATCCCGCTCATCCTCACTGCTATCAACGCCGGGAAACCCTTCGTCTGTACTAGATCTGTAGGAGTAGAGTAGAGAGGTTCCTACACTCTGTTTCTTTTCAACTGAAGGTAAATTGAATCCCTTAGCAGCTAATATCTCGATACATAATGGTGAAATATGAAAGTGTTATGTCTGTGCATCTTATAAATATCAAGTATATATTATTAGCACCAAATTTCACTACAGTCTTCAAAATAACTGATAAATCTTGATGGGAACTTTGCAATTTACTGCAAGTTGATAACAAAAATTGAGTTATAGTTATAGTTCAGAGGTATTGGATCAATTAGTGAGATGTAAGGGTTATAGCTTAAGAGATTTTAGCTTTGAGGTTAAATTACTATAAAAACCATATGAGGAGGTACACTTTATTGGCAACGTTTCGCAGATAGCTTCTTCAGGTTACCAGTGACCTGAAGAAGCTATCTGCGAAACGTAGTCAATAAGGTGCTCCTCCTCGTACGGTAGTCAATAAGGTGCTCCTCCTCGTTATGGTGTTTATATTCATTCTGTCAACTTTTCAGAGTTATTATAACATTGAGGTTACATATTAGAATTACAGCATTAATTGTATTGTATTTCGAAACACGATACAAAATCAATATAATCGTAATATGTTAAAATACCCATACTCTTTCTGCCTTTGTTTGTGCTCTTTCTTGTGGTACAGTTGCTGTGTGTGGATGATTATCTCTCTAGCGTTATTACTAGGATTACTTCTGTGTGTTAGTGTGTCTATGTGTTTCCCTCTGTATGTATATCTGTGTTTTGTGTGCATCGGTCTGTCTCTTTTTATTATGTGTGTGTGTGTGTGTGTGTGTGTGTGTGTGTGTGTGTGTGTGTGTGTGTGTGTGTGTGTGTGTGTGTGTCATACAAACACTCCAAACACCCCCTTACCCATCCTTCCTCTGGCTGGCCTCATAAGACTCCTTCATACGGTAGAGTTGCTCCTGTAGTGTACGGTACTCCAGCAGGAACTTCTCCAGCTGGGCGGCATGGTACTCCAGGCTGCAGGGGTCCGGTACCCCCCCTACTGCACCTACGTCACCCCCTAGCTCAGCCCTGGATACATAGATACAAATATATAATAGACAGAAGTACAACAACAACAACAACAACAACAACATTAGCAGCATCAACAATATCAACAACTACTACTACTACTACACATGGATGAGCACATCCATACTCATATCTCTCACCGATCCATCCACTCACTCACAGACAACACGCAGCTGCATGCACGACCTCCCGAAATCCATCCTTCCGAATCCTCCCTTCCTCGCGAGGACAGAGTCCACCTGGCCAGGCTGAGATGCGGACACCATCCAGCTCTCCTGAGCTATCAGAAGAGACTGGATGACTCCGTTGTCGACGCCTGCCCGGGATGTAACACAGCACCCCATACCATTAAACACATCATAGAAGACTGCATTTCACACAACCACTTACGCCAACAACACAATCTACACTCAATGAGAGCTCTGTGGGAAAGCCCGATCGTGGCCATGGCCTTTCTCAGGGACTCGGGGCTGTTCGGCCAGGCAGCTTAGGGAACAACAACAACAACAACAACCACTACTTTTTGTGGAGTATCATTCATTTGACGCTGTTCCGCAAATAGCTTCTAGAATGACCTGATGTAGTAAGATCCAGTGCTTCTACTCAAATAGGCCTACTGCTTCTATCCATGCTGTCAAGTTTGCGACGTACATATAAACACTGCTACTACTACTACTACTACTACTACTACTACTCTCCTCGGTTGCAGGAAATAAGAGTTAGAGATCGCGCGGTGGATGTTTGCCAGGTGGATATTAACGCTTTCCATCAGGGAGCATCGGGCTATTTACAGATGTGAGCGATATTTTCAGAGTAAATGTCCCACGCGCGGGCTCCGTGCTCTATATTCTCGAGTCTTGCAAGCGTTTAAATGGGGGATGGGCTATTTATTTGCTAATTTATTCATCTTTTTATTGTTTTTTTTTTTTAGTTTCCTCCCCAGACCTCCATCGAGCTTAAAAAAAAACTCCCCCCCCCCCCCCCCCCCTTCGAGATAAATTTGTAAATTGTTCGGTAGAAAGATCGGCCGAAGGCCGATTCCTCCTACAATTACAGGCTCGCTATCGCTCGCCAGAAAAAAATCGACACCTAAATGGGACGAAAGGTCCTTATATTGACAAATAAATGGGGTCAACGGTCTTAAAATCGCCAAACTAATGGGCCGAACGTCTTATAATCTGAAAACTAATAGGGGTAAACATGAGAGAACAACATAAATCTCCCCTTAACCCCTTCTGTACCGGCGACGTCTTTGACATTTTCAGTTAGCTACATTTAGACAATTTTGTGCAACATAAGAAGGATCGGTGGCAGCAAAATAGGTTAAGTGGAGATAGTTGGAAGCCTGGTCATTGCTGGAGGCCCCTTGTTCAACTAAATCGTATAGTAATAGCCAGAATAGAGTAACAAAAGACGTCGCCGGTACAGAAAGGGTTAAATACAGTTCATTAACCCTTTAAGGGGAGGTATTTAGTTTGTTCCCTAGACCTCCATCAAGCTTAAAATTACACCCCCTCGAGTCCCTTTCAAGATAAATTTGTACATTTTTCGGTAGAAAAATGTCCCGGCCGAAGGCCGGTTCCTCTTAAACTACAGGCTCGCTATCGCTCGCCAGGATAAAATAGACACCTGAATTGCACGAAAGGTCTTAATATGGGGTGAAAGTTCTTAAAATCGCTAAACTAATGGGGCAAACGTTTTATAATATCAAAAGCAATGGGGCTAAACATAAGGGAGAAAGGGGTCAAGAAAACAATCCCTCAAGTGGAGACCTCCCCTTTTAGTACCGGTGCCGTACTTTTAGTCCTATTCTGGCTAGACTATTCTGGTAGACTATTATATTCAGCTTAAACAGGGCTTCCAACACTTAACAGGGCTTCCAACACTTAACAGGGCTTCCAACACTTAACAGGGCTTCCAACACTTAACAGGGCTTCCAACACTTAACAGGGCTTCCAACACTTAACAGGGCTTCCAACACTTAACAGGGCTTCCAACACTTAACAGGCTTCCAACACTTAACAGGGCTTCCAACACTTAACAGGGCTTCCAACACTTAACAGGGCTTCCAACACTTAACAGGGCTTCCAACACTTAACAGGGCTTCCAACACTTAACAGGGCTTCCAACACTTAACAGGGCTTCCAACACTTAACAGGGCTTCCAACACTTAACAGGGCTTCCAACACTTAACAGGGCTTCCAACACTTAACAGGGCTTCCAACACTTAACAGGGCTTCCAACACTTAACAGGGCTTCCAACACTTAACAGGGCTTCCAACACTTAACAGGCTTCCAACACTTAACAGGGCTTCCAACACTTAACAGGGCTTCCAACACTTAACAGGGCTTCCAACACTTAACAGGGCTTCCAACACTTAACAGGGCTTCCAACACTTAACAGGCTTCCAACACTTAACAGGGCTTCCAACACTTAACAGGGCTTCCAACACTTAACAGGCTTCCAACACTTAACAGGGCTTCCAACACTTAACAGGCTTCCAACACTTAACAGGGCTTCCAACACTTAAACAGGGCTTCCAACACTTAACAGGGCTTCCAACACTTAACAGGGCTTCCAACTATCTCCCTGTAAATTGCTAGGCCTTTGTAAACAATGCAATCGTCTAATTGTATCCTGAAGAAAAGAAAAACAAAATGACGGCACCGGTACTGAAAGGGAGGTCTCCACTTGAGGGATTGTTTTCTTGACCCCTTTCTCCCTCATGTTTAGCCCCATTGCTTTTGATATTATAAAACGTTTGTCCCATTAGTTTAGCGATTTTAAGAACTTTCACCCCATATTAACCCTATCCCCATTAAGGGGATAGGGTTTATATTATTGGTCAATTATATCATTATATATACCGGTATATATATATATATATACCGGTATATATACTGTATATATTATTTTTGGTATTTTCCTTCCTAGACCTCCATCAAACTTAAAAACACATCCATTAGATCCCCTTTCTAGCTTAATTTGTACATTTTTCGGTAGAAAAGTGTCCCGGCCGAAGGCTGATTCCTCCTAAATTACAGGCTCACTATCGTTCGCCAGAAAGAAAAAAATCGACACCTAAATAGAACGAAAGGTCTTGACAAAGAAATGGGATGAAAGGTCTCAAAATCGACGAACTAATTGGGCAAACATCTTAAAATCGGAAAACTAATGGAGCTAACCATGAGGGAGAAGGGGGACCAGAAAAACGTCCCATCTCACCTTGAGCGAGATATTTCGAGGCCTGTTAATTGCTGGAGGCCCTTATAAAAGTGAATAAAATCGTCTAATAGCAGCCGGTATATAGTTGAAAAGACGTTGCCGGTACAGAAGGGGTTAATGGAGCCAATTATATATGTGTGTGTGTGTGTGTGTGTGTTTGTGTTTGTGTGTGTGTGTTTGTGTTTGTGTGTTTGTGTTTGTGTTTGTGTGTTTGTGTTTGTGTTTGTGTGTGTGTGTGTGTGTGTTTGTGTGTGTGTGTGTGTGTGTGTGTGTGAAGCAAGGTTGCATGAAGTATATTTGGTGCCGGGCCCTCCTTCCTGTGTGTGTGTGTGTGTGTATGTGTGTGTGTGTGTTTGTGTGTGTGAAGCAAGGTTGCATGAAGTATATTTGGTGCCGGGCCCTCCTTCCTCTCTCTCTGTGTGTGTGTGTGTGTGTGTGTGGGTGTGGGGGGGGGGGGGGTTGCATGAAGTATATTTGGTGCCGGGCCCTCCTTCCTCTCTGTGTGTGTGTGTGTGAAGCAAGGTTGCATGAAGTATATTTGGTGCCGGACCCTCCTTCCTCTGTGTGTTTGTGAGTGTGAAGCAAGGTTGCATGAAGTATATTTGGTGCCGGGCCCTCCTTCCTGCACCCCCAGACGGAAGCCATGTTTGGAAGTCAACAATTTAGGGACAATATTGCTAGCGCGAGGGTTGGCAGTCTTCAGAAAGGCCGAGCGGTGTGTGTCAACCTGGGCGCCTTGTTCCGCAGACATAAGGGGAGGTTTTTAGTTTGTTTCCTGGACCTCCAACAAGTTTAAAATTACACCTCCTTTACCCCCTGTCAAGTTAAATGTGTACATTTTTCGGTAGAAAAATGTCCCGGCCGAAGGCTGATTCCTTTTAAATTACAGGCTCGCTATCGCTCGCCTCGAAAATAATCGTCACCTAAATGGCACGAAAGGTCTTAAAATTGACAAAAATGGGTCGAAAATTCTTAAAATCGCCAAAATAATGGGCCGAACGTCCTACAAATCTCAAAAGCTATGGGGCTAAACATGAGAGAGAAAGGAGTCAATAAAAAAGTCTCAACTGGAAATTTGGGTCTTGGTGATGGTGACCGGACAACTCAACCAGTAGACCATTTCAACCAGTAGATCTCAACCAGTACCAAATCAACCAATACGGTTAGGTTCAGGTTCGTACTATATTTTGGCACTGGTTTGGTTGATTTTGGTTGATTTGGCACTGGTTGAGAGCTACTGGTTGAAATGGTCTACTGGTTGAGATGTCCGGGAACCCTTGGTGATATACTGTATATCCCCTTCAGTACCATGACGCTTTATTGCCTTTGATTATGGCTAAAATTGGACGATTTAACGCAGTTTAAGAAGGACCTATGTTATTCAAAGGGATTATTGAGATCGTATTTACCCATTTGAGTCGTAGAGGTAGATTATAAACTAAAGAAAATTGTCTAATGGTAATCAGTTTATGATGGAAATTACGCAATGGTGGTGAAGAGGATATACCGTACATATATTACGCAATGGTGGTGAAGAGGATATACCGTACATATATTACGCAATGGTGGTGAAGAGGATATACCGTACATATATTACGCAATGGTGGTGAAGAGGATATACCGTACATATATTACGCAATGGTGGTGGAGAGGATATACCGTACATATATTACGCAATGGTGGTGAAGAGGATATACCGTACATATATTACGCAATGGTGGTGAAGAGGATATACCGTACATATATTACACAATGGTGGTGAAGAGGATATACCGTACATATATTACGCAATGGTGGTGAAGAGGATATACCGTACACATATTACGCAATGGTGGTGAAGAGGATATACCGTACATATATTACGCAATGGTGGTGAAGAGGATATACCGTACATATATTACGCAATGGTGGTGAAGAGGATATACCGTACATATTACGCAATGGTGGTGAAGAGGATATACCGTACATATATTACGCAATGGTGGTGAAGAGGATATACCGTACATATATTACGCAATGGTGGTGAAGAGGATATACCGTACATATATTACGCAATGGTGGTGAAGAGGATATACCGTACATATATTACGCAATGGTGGTGAAGAGGATATACCGTACATATATTACGCAATGGTGGTGAAGAGGATATACCGTACATATATTTAGCAGTTTCTGTTTTCATATTCTATATACCGGTACTTTCATGTTTATTATGTTAAGTGGTGTAATGGTTAGTGTTTATGATATGTATGTGGTATACCAGCTTCGAATCCCGGGAGGATCATATTTTTTTTTTTTTTTAATTTCATTGGGAGGTGTTTGGTGCTGGGAGTGATTATATTTAACTATTTTTATCTACAATAAAGCCATTGTTTTATATCTGGGCCTAGTTTCTCAGTACTACAACACCCTGTTCCAAATAGATAGGCCAAAACTCTTAAACATTAACCTCTATCACTCACAAACGACTAGAGTAATCGAGCTAATTATTCTACCACTTGGGAAGGGTCAGCCAGGGAATTGGTGTGGAAATGTACAGCCCATTTTGCTCTAGCCATTGTTGAGCCACAGAGCAAGCTTTATATTTGCATCCTCTAGAATTTAGTGGTGTAATGGTTAAGGTGTCTAAAAATCTGTGTGTGATAACCCAGGTTCGAATCCCGATGGATCACATATATGCTTTCATTAATTTCATTGGAGGTGTTTGGTGGTGTGGTGAAATTAATAAAAAGTAGATTTGTTGCAGCTCTAGTCGAGGGTTGCAAATGTTGACTCAGAACACATTTTGGAAGCGAAAATTGATTGATTCACGCACCAGAAAGATCAAAGCCATTGCTAAACTCTTTTGTCTGGCGTATGATGATGATGATGATGGTGTAACAGGCTTTTCGTGCTAATAGGTTCTGCTTTTTTAGGTTAATTTTTTTTTTAGCTCACTTTAAACAGCATTGGAGAAGTATGCTTGAACATTAGGCACTGTAAAAAAATCAAAGGTATGAAATTGTATATAACATATTTAGACATACAGTAGTCATAGTGATTTACCATCCTTGTATTATATAGGTTTATTACTACCAATATACAGTACCTTTGTAATGGTAGATTATTATGGACAGTTAAATTACAATTTTCATACCCACATTTTGTGTTGAGTATCATGGTTGCGAAATTAAAACTTCTTGTTAATCATAGTTGGAAATTAAAACTTCTTGTTAATCATAGTTGGAAATTAAAACTTCTTGTTAATCATAGTTGGAAATTAAAACTTCTTGTTAATCATAGTTGGAAATTAAAACTTCTTGTTAATCATAGTTGGAAATTATCCCGATTATGAAAACCAACCAAATGTCTTCGTATCGCAATGGATAAATGCACTGAATTTCGGTGTGAGCATCCTAGGTTCGAATCCCTGGACTGCCACATGTATTTGTTGATTTCATTAATTGAGTTTAGGAGTAAAGTCGGTTGGTGGAGGGAACATAATAATTGACTCTATTGGATATGTTTATTGTCGGAGCGGGTGGTAGTGGCTTGGATCTGACTCTCAAATGAAGACATCACTATATTATTTTCTCGGTGATTTAGTTGGTTTGGTGCTGAGCTGCCTATACTACTGACCAGGGTTCGAGGCCCAGAATTATAAAATGTTATATACCGGTACTATGATACGAATTATGTTAAAAGTCAATATTATCACCAGTATTATTATAGTTATTATAGTTATTATAGTTATTATAATTATCACAAAGAGTACGAATGTGAAATCTCCATTTTTTTTTTTCACTTGTTCCCTATTCTATCATTTACTTCGAGGTGAACAGAGACCTATGACCTATACTACTCACATGTCTGGCCCTGCCTGTGAATCGAACCCCGGACCTTTAGAGTCGAACGGGCTACAATTGCACCACCCTGTACAATATATTATCCCAAATGCTGTAAAATTTGACCTTACATTTTCATTGACCCTTATGAGTGTTCTGTACCAGTTCAGTTCTTTTCATTTTATACTAGCTACTAATAGACGACTTTATTCAGCTTAGGAAGGGCCTCCAGCAATGATCAGGCTTCGAACTATCTCAATTAATCTCTTTATAGTTAAAGAGATTAATTGAACCCTCTTAAGGGGAGGTTTCTAGTTTGTTTCCTACTCCTCCAACAATCTTAAAATTTCACCCCCTTGACCCCCTTTCAAGATAAATTTGTACATTTTTCGGTAGAAAAATGTCCCGGCCGAAGGCCGATTACTCTTAAATTACAGGCTCGCTATCGCTCGCCAGGATAAAATCGACATCTATATGGCACGAAAGGTCTTAAAATTGACAGAATGGGGCGGAAATTCTTAAAAATCGCCAAACTAATGGGGCAAACGTCTTAAAATCTCAAAAGCAATGGGGCTAGACATGAGGGAGAAAGGGGGTCACGAAAAAAGTCCCTCAAGTGGAAATCTCCCCTTAAGCTTCATAAATCCGTCTCAATATAGCTAGAACAAAATGTGAAAGTCGTCGCCGGTACAGAAGGGGTTGAGGATTGTTAAGGGAGGTTACTGGGGTTTTTTTTTTTTTTTTTTCTCCTTTTATCTCTTTCCCTGGCTTGTATCCATTCGGCCCCATTCAGCCAACTGTTTTAAGACGTTTATCCCCATCCAGGTGTCGATTTATCGCTCGCCAGCATTCTATGTTGAGAAATCCGGCTTCATATAGTTTTCTATCGAAAAATGTACAAATTTAGCTTGCTGTCAAAACACAAATTGATATATGCTGGCTCGCTGCCGCTCGCCAGGAAAATATTGACACCTGGATGGGGGTAAACGTCTTAAAACAGTAGGCTGAATGGGGCCGAATGGATACAAGCCAAAGAGAGAGAGGGAGAGAAAGAAAAAAAAAGCGAGGTGGGCTCCCTTAAATGCTTCCTGGCTATACTTTAACATTGTTTTTGTCAACACTGGTCTGGCAGCCTTTGAAGTATGAGGTAATCCTTTTTAAATAAGTGTTACCACCTAAGTGTTATCTGATACCAGTGTACACATACCATAAATGTTACTGGACATACGGGACCATGGAACATTTGTGATATATTCTCTCGTGTGGTACCCCCTTAAAGGGACAGTGGCTGTTTGTTTGGTCTATTAATTCATTTATTCATATATTTGTTTTAGTTTCCTCCCTAGACCTCCATCACGCTTAGAAAAACACCCCCTAGACCCCCCTTCAAGATAGACTTGTACATTTTTCTGTAGAAAAATGTTCCGGCCAAAGGCCGATTCCTCCTAAAATTACAGGCTCGCTATCGCTCGCCAGGAAAACAATCGACATCTAAATGGCACAAAGGGTCCTAATATTGACAAAGAAATGAGGTGAAAGGTCATAAAATCCACAAACTAATGGAACCAACATCTTAAAATATCAAAACTAGTGGGGCTAAACATTAGGGAGAATTGGGTCCAGAAAAAACGGTCTGTCTCCCCTTAAAGCTTCAAAGGTCTGTTTACACGTTTAAAAGCCCTAGAAGCGTAGAGGGAATATTAAAGCTAATTATACAGCCACTCAAAATAGCCCTGCACCCTTATTTGTGGTTCAGCTAGTACAGTTGGCTCTGAAAGTCCCTCTCTCCTCAGATTTCGTAATTTTTCGACTAATTTAATTATTAGAAGCTTAAATGTTAATGTATAAGATAATTGTTCAATACATAAAATGCAAAAGTGATGAATCCAGAAATATATAAGCGATACTGTTTTCTGACAAAATGTAATTGCATAACTACAATTGTTGCGACTTTGCACATTAATCAAGTTAGGAAATTGTCGTTATGCAATTATCGCTATGCAATTATATTTTGTCAGATTGCTGTAGGACACAGTATCGCTTATTTATTTCTGGATTCATCCCTTTTGCATTTTATGTATTGAACATTGATTATATACATACACTCTTTAAGCTTCTAATAATTAAATTAGTCGCAAAATTACGAAACCTGAGGAGAAAGGGACTTTCAGAGCCAACTGTACACTCTAGGACATTACATATTGGCCTTAAGGGGAGGTTTTTAGTTCGTTCCCTAGAATTCCATCAATCTTAAAATTACACCCCCTAGACCCCCTTTCAAGATAAATTTGTACATTTTTCGGAAGAAAAATTTCCCGGCTGAAAGCCGGTTCCTCTTAAATTACAGGCTCGCTATTGCTCGCCAGGATAAAATCGACACCTGAATTGCACGAAAGGTCTTAATATGGGGTGAAAGTTCTTAAAATCGCTAAACTAATGGGGCAAACGATTTATAATATCAAAAGCAATGGGGCTAAACATGAGGGAGAAAGGGGTCAAGAAAAAAATCCCTCAAGTGGAGATCTCCCCTTAAGTTTTCGAAGCAATCTCGATCTGAATCGGAAATTTACAGAAGATTTATTCCCTTAGACTGGTTGCCGACCAAACTGATCCGCCCGAATTTGTATTAGGTTATCTCCCCATGATGGGTTGCCGACCAATTACTTAATGTATCATTAGCATTGGCTATATTTTGTAATGAATAGTTAAAGATGTTCATGACTAATATTGCACATCGATTTAATTGATCACTTAACACCACTTGATCTGTCCTTTTTTGGGTTATTACGATACCGGTATGTGTATTAGTATTATTATTATTAATGTATTGATCTACTTATTGATATATATATATATATATATATATATATATATATATATATATATATATATATATATATATATATCCCCTCCCACATATCTACTAAATATCTACTTTTTGTTTTAGTAAAAAACAAAATCGGCCAAGGGTCGGTTTCTCAATGGCAGGCTAGCTATCGTACACCAGGGAAAACATAATGCCACCTGAATGGCGAAAAACTATATAATCGCCAAATTCAATGACGAAACGTCTTCAAATTCACCACTGTGATGGACGAAACAGGGGAATCGAAAAGACCACCACCGGATAAGATATTTAACACCTGAAATAGTGAAATATACTTAAGGGGAGATGGGCCGATTTTCTGGTCCCCATTCCCCCTCATGTTTAGCCCCATTAATTTTCAGATTATAAGATAATTCCCCCATTAGCTTGTCGATTTTAAGACTTTTCGCCCCATTTCATTGTCAATATTAAGACCTTTCGTGCTATTTAGGTGTCATTTTTTTTCTTGGCGAACGATAGTGAGACCGTAATATTGGAAGAACCGGCCGAATTTTTTGATGGAGGTATAGGAAGGAAAGTAGAACAATAATAATAAATGAAAAAATCAACGAAAAAGTGACCCCCCCCCCCCCACCCCCTAAAATCGTGGCTGTTCCTAAATATGCCGTTTTCATGACAAACCGGGAATGGAGTTCACTTTAGGATTTAAAAGTAAGAGAGGTGTCAGCTGGCGTCTCTCTCTCTTTCTTTCTTTCTTTCTTTCTTTCTCTCTCTCTTTCTCTCTCTCTCTCTCTTTCTTTCTTTCTTTCTCTCTCTCTCTCTCTCTCTCTCTCTTTCTCTTTTTCTCTTTTTCTCTTTCTCTTTCTCTTTCTCTTTCTCTTTCTCTCTCTCTCTCTCTCTCTCTCTCTCTCTCTCTCTCTCTCTCTCTCTCTCTCTCTCTCTCTCTCTCTCTCTCTCTCTCTCTCTCTCTCCTTTTGTCCGATTCATTATCATACTTGTCGACTCCAGCCGCGGCGTCCCCGACTCGTTTAAAACTTCCCGAATCGCACCTTATATCATTAAATTTTTGCGTTTGATATTCCAAATGTAATTCACCTCGTTAGGGGTAAACTTGTGCGGGAACCAAATTGCTCCTCCGCCTCCAGTTATTCAGAGAGAGAGAGAGAGACGTTCACATTTTAGGGATTCGAGAACATAATAAGGCGTTATATCATCAACTCAAATATTGGCAGATTATGGTCATTTTCTATAAGATTTCTGTCACCTAAATATATCTAGCTTAATTTTAGTTTTAATACTAGCTCAAAGGATCTTATAAATACTGGCGGAAATCTGTTGACCATCGAATGTTGATGATGAGCGCTATTTTTATTATTTATTTTTTTTTGCAATGACTAAAACGGTAATTAGGTTTTGTTTTTGTTATCAAATGCACAAGATTGAAAATGCCACCAGTCGTTTAGTTTGTTTATCTACTCTCTCTCTCTCTCTCTCTTTCACTTCCCGATGTTCGGGAGCCATCAAATTATCTCCGGAATATATTATTTCCAACTATTTTCTGAGCTGTGATATAAATTAGCTCTTTATCTTAATGGCTGTGTTGATCGGAAGCAGGGTAAAAGGGCCGCACTCCTAAACGGCCGCACTCCTAAACGGCCGCAGAATAAGCCACCTCAATATAAAACAGACTAGGTTAAGTTAGATTGTATTAGGCTAGGCTAGACTTGATTAGGTGAGGTTGGCCTTGGTTAGGGCTTGATTAGGTTAAGTTAGTATATATTACTGAAATGGCGGGGTTGCGACAGCCAAATGCAAAAGCCAGTTGCAGAATTGCCAGCCTGCAACTGGATCCACAAGATAATCCAACAACACGGAAACAGAGGAGAGACAAGAAAATGCAGGAGCTACCCCTGCCGCCCAGAGCTTCTCATGTTCTATGGGACCAAGCCGCAGTTAGGAGTATGGGAAATTGTCCCATCCAACCACAGCCCGGGTTTCAAACCACACCAACCAATCACAGGACAGCATCCCCTTCAGTTCCGGATCTGCAATATGATGAAGGCATGTTTATGCAAGTTATACACCAGCAACCGGAAGCTTACAGGTACAAATCGACCTGAGCAAGAGTATCAGTTATGATGGTCCTGTAGATGTAATAACCTCCAGGGAAGAAGCACAAATAGGTGAGCAATATCCAAGTCTGTCTAAGAGTCTGGAGAATGATATAATCCTTATAAGTAAGATTTCTCCAAGAATAGGTTAAATAAATGCCATGTATGATGTAAATGTGTTCCCTAATATATAAGTAGACTAAACCTATAATTATTAACCAGCTATGTCTACGATAAGTATTAAACCTCACAACTCAATCACAACGAATTCATAATTAACCCCTATTACCCCGAAACTGTATAAAAGAGAGTCAAGAATTAAGTCAGATATTACTGGTACCTCAAAGATTTGGTGGAAAAGTATGCAAAAATCCACTGCGGTACTGTACTCAGCCTGAAAAGGACAGGACAGCTAACCACAGCAGAAGCTTGCCCCGAACCTGCCCCCTGCCGGAGAGAGTGCTAGACCTGTGGTGCCCTCTGAAGTCCTGCTCGAGTGACGCCCTACCCCCTGAAGTGCTGCACCACGAACCTACGATCTACGTCGGCCAGCCTTGCTATCTCTCTACCCTCCAAAATTACCCTAAGTGTGTGTGTATATCTTACGTTGTGATTATTGTTGTCAAGGTATAGGTTAAAATATGTGAACTGTGTAAGCGTGAGATTATATTTAGATTCTTAATTGCGTATGTGTTAATCCTTCTGAAACTGATATTCACTCTTAACTAGATCTGTGTTCAAGATCCTAGATGCCTCTGATTTAAATACCCTATAGAACGTCCTACGCTTACGTTATATACTCGTGTTAATTGATTCACCTCGCCACGCACTCACAGATTTTCCTAGTATATGTATTCTGTTATGTATGTTACAAGTTGAGGTCGAAGCGTATTTCGTGTTTTGATTACCCTTCTTAAACTCAACTTATTACCGGTACCTAAAACCTACGCCCAATTTCATAATTAATTTATCACAGTCTCCGTTGTGAAGTTCTATTATTCACTTAACATAGATACTTTCCCAGCCCCCATATTTACGTGCAATTTACTTAAATTGTTTTTGTAATTAGTTTATCAACTAGTATTACCGTTCATTTGATTACTGATGTAGATAATTCTGATTCTTTCTGTCTAGGAATTCTAGCATTGCATAGAGTCTATTATCTAATTTTTCCATCATCTCGAATACACCGTTGATTAAGGTGAATTCTTATTAAGACTGTTAACTCGTTCAGACATCTTGTTAATACCCTTCTGAGTATTTCCGCAGTACAACTTCGTCTTGTGCGTCACTTTTAGCATAACTAATATTGTATTAATTATCATTTACGCTATTATCATTATAAGCGTTTCTAGGACATCTGTTAACTAATCTCATTTGGTTAATTAGATGTTGTCTTTATATACAATTAATAGATATTTCTCTATAGTTGATTCATAATTGTATTCCTAACCTTACATCTGAATTCCTCGACCGAGTTCGTAATTATTGCATACGTTCGATTGAAGTGAATATAAAGTTCAAATCATAAATTACATAATTTGAGCTACGTACATAGTAATTTAATTGCATATTTCCTGCTTTGTGTATTACCACCACTGAAGTAAACTTGATCTCACTTTGTTCTATTCTGCTATTATATAATATTCTTCGTTACCTTATCATATCCATAATTATTAAGGTAGTACTATAGCCTGAATTATTCCTATAAACCAAGCCAATAAGTGAAGATACTATTTCTATGCCTTTGAATAAACTTGTGTATATAATTCACATGTGTGTTGTTACTGAGTTCTGTAGTACCTAGTTGAATACTTAATTGTGATTATAAGAACGTGTTCGGGAAGTCCCTGTTGGGATTATTTACGGTCTCTAAGTCCAGATCTGGATTTTAGTAAAGACTATATCACAAGCTTTAACTATTATAGCCCGACAAAACAATTACGTTACTTTTCATTGCATTCTGGCAACTATTAGACGGTTTTGTACAGCTTAGGAAGGACGTCCACTCCTGAAAAGGCTACATACTATGTTAACCAATCCTTGTTTCTACCATATATCCTTCCTAAGCTTCATAATATCGTCTAAATGTAGCAGAAATCAAATACAAAAGACGTCGGCCGGTACAGAAGGGGTTAAGTCCGGTTGTCAGATGAGGCTAAAATGAGCAAGGTATTGGCCGTTCCGGAATGTGGCTCCTTTTTTTGGAAATTTAGTATCTGGTAGTTTATAATAATATTAAAGATGTACACGAATTCAGCTACATGAATTATAATCCATATCTTATTAAGGTCCCGGGACAGTGGTTATTTTGGCGGCTCTATTTATTGATGTTCTATTTTTATTTTATTTTATTTTTTTTGGTAAAGTTTTCTTGCTAGACCTTCATCAAGCTTAAGGGGAGGTATTTAGTTTGTTCCCTAGACCTCCATCAAGCTTAAAATTACACTCCCTTGAGTCCCTTTCAAGATAAATTTGTACATTTTTCGATAGAAAAATGTCCCGGCCGAAGGCCGGTTCCTCTTAAATTACAGGCTCGCTATCGCTCGCCAGGATAAAATTGACACCTGAATGGCACGAAAGGTCTTAATATGGGGTGAAAGTTCTTAACATCGCTAAACTAATGGGGCAAACGTTTCATAGTATCAAAAGCAATGGGGTTAAACATGAGGGAGAAAGGGGTCAAGAAAAAAATCCCTCAAGTGGAGATCTCCCCTTAAGAAACACCCCCTAGCTATGTTTTAACATTTTTCGATAGACAAATTTCCCGGCCTTCTATCGCTTGCTAGGAAAACATCGACACCTAAATTGCACGAAGGGTCTTGATATTGATATAGAAATGGGACGAAAGGTTATAAAACCTGAAAACTAATGGGGTGAACGTCTTAAAATCTGAAAACTAATGGGGTAAACACGAGGAAGAAGGGGGACCAGAAAAACTACCCATCTCCCCGATGGGTAAACACGATCTCAATAATACCTTTTTATACCATAGGTCCTTCTTAAACTGCATAAATTCAACTATTTTTAGCCAGAATCATTGGTAAAATGGTGCCGTAGGGGCTAATATCGCACAGGAGCATATTTACACTCCACAGACAGTTTATACGACGCTTATCTTTATGTTATCCAGGCTATCAGTAGAAGCTTTATTTAGATTAGGAAAATACATGAAATATCAGCATGTGTTATATTAATTAAAATGTAAAACTTGCAAACTAAACAAACCAAAATTGGGACAAGGACAATATAAAGTCAAATTAAATTATCAAAATCGCTATGTGGAAACAACGCTTACTAAAATGAAAATTATTAAATAAAAGAACACAATCCACCACATAGGGTGTACATTACTACATGAGCAAGTTAATCTGTTTCCCAAGCAAACTTATCGCACATATAACAACGCACTATCGTCACGTTAAAGGAAGTAGTCAAGTTTGGGAAGTCCGGGACGTTCTGGCAAATTTTAGTTCTTCCTTATCTATCTGAAGTTGGTTGTCATCCAGAATCATATGAGAAATTGCGTCATGATGCTGAAAGGGTTATTATATAAAACACATTAAAACGAGGAACTTACGGTGGGTACTGTACGGTCGCGCTAATAAGTCATGTCCCAGCTGTCACTACGTTTGGCTTGGTCAGTGCTGTATTAATGTCGGTCAGATGTTGAATAGGGGGGTAAGTGTAGGAACATCTTCGTATATTTCACTCGATATGAAGAAATGAAGCTTAGATATTGCTGATACTAATTATTGATCAAAACATACTTGGTGCCGAGACATCACTTATTAGCGCGATTGTACGTCATGCTTCCCTATGATTCACACATTGACAGTCACATGCACTGGGGACTAGGGAAACCGGAAGTAAGAACATAAGAATATAAGGACATAAGGACATAAGAATATACGAACGTAAGGACATAAGAATATACGAACGTAAGGACATAAGGACATAAGCATATAAGGACATAAGGACATAAGCATATAAGGACATAAGGACATAAGCATATAAGGACATAATAATATAAGGACATAAGCATATAAGGACATAAGCATATAAGGACATAAGCATATAAGGACATAAACATATAAGGACATAATAATATAAGAACATAAGCATATAAGGACATAATAATATAAGGACATAAGCATATAAGGACATAAACATATAAGGACATAATAATATTAGGACATAAGCATATAAGGACATAAGCATATAAGGACATAAGAATATAAGGACATAAGCATATAAGGACATAAGCATATAAGGACATAAGCATATAAGGACATAAGCATATAAGGACATAAGCATATAAGGACATAAGCATATAAGGACATAAGCATATAAGAACATAAGCATATAAGAACATAAGCATATAAGGACATAAGCATATAAGAACATAAGCATATAAGAACATAAGCATATAAGGACATAAGCATATAAGAACATAAATACGTAAAGTGTTAGACATTGACACAAATATACAGTGTATAATTAGAAGCTTTGAATAATGAAGGCAGGGATGAGGACACTTAATAAATACTGTTTGTTAACCTGTTTCAGTTGTGTTTGTGGCGGCGGTACACTGGCATAACCCAGGGGCAACCATACGTCCTCAACTCAGCACCAGGTGAGTGTGTGTTTGTTAATTTACCATATACCTGTATGTTTGATTGTTTCCAGGTACACTTCTCGTTTTCCCATATTTCCTTGTATTGCCTTTCCCGCTTTAGTATAGGTTAGTGTTAATACGTATACATGTGTGTGTGTGTGTGTGTGTGTGTGTGTGTGTGTGTGCTAATTTGTTTGCGTGTATGTGTGTTTATATTCGTTTCCCCCATTTCCGCGTTAGTATGAGTTAGTGTCAATACGTACATGTGTGTGTGTGTGTGTGTTATTTTGTTTGCATGTACTATGTATGTGTTTGTTTTGCTCTTATTATTTGTGTGTGTGTGTACATTTGCACCGACCTGTGTGCCGCTAGCAGCTCGGTGAGGGTGGTGGCGGCGTTGATGGTGCCCCGAAGCCCCAAGGTTCGAACCCCTGGGGGGGAACTATCGGGGAGGGAGAGCTGGGGCCGGAGGGGGGCTTGAGGGGGGCGACCACCGTAGGGGGAGGCGGAGGGGGGCGCGTCAGCCAGGTCCACCCAACTAGTGCACCTGACGCGGTAGATAAGGGAATGACCTGGGTTTTATGACTTGTTGTTAGTGAATGTTGTTAGTGATTTGGTATTTTAACTGTGTTGGTGGTGTAATGGTTTAGCTGCTTATCTTCTGGGTGTGGTGTCCCGAGTTCGAATCTCGGGAAGACCATATGCTTTCATTAGTTTATTCAAGTACACTCGACCAAAAAACAAGCTTTACACTAACGCTCTAAACATTCTGGAAGTGGGTCGAAATCTTATGATAATACTTCACATACGTATGTTTCACCCGATTCATTCCGTTCACACTAGATTATTTGCAGCTCACCAGTGTAAAGATTGTTTTTTGGTCGAGTGTACTTTGGGGTTTATAATTGATGATTAATGTTAAGAACGGGGTGTTATTTATATTTTACCTGACTTGAGTTGCAGAACTGACTTGGATCATTGGATGGATGACCTGATTTGAATGTGGGACCTGAATTGTGTTAGGTTGATCAGGGATTGACCTGGGTTCTCTGACTTGGAGACCTGTATTATATTCGTGACTTTGTATTTATATTTTACCTGACTTGAGTTGCTGACTTGACTTGAATCCTTTACCTGACGTGAATGGATGACCTGATTTGAATTTGGGACCTAAATATGATTAAGTCGATTAGGGAATGACCTGGAGAGCTGAATTTTATTAGTGTCTTGGTATTTATGTTTTACCTGACTTGAGTTGCTGAAGCGACTTGGATAATTTACCTGACTTGAATGGATGACCTGGGTTTGAATGTGGAACCTGAATGATCTTAGTGACTTTGCAGTGTGGATTGGTATATGTCATTTTGACCTGATATGCAGGGAATTTGACTCCAACATACCTTAAATTTGGCCTTCTATCACAAGGCACATATTGTAATATATATTTTTCTTTTAAGTTTATTGCAGACGTATAGCTATGCCATTAGATATTACTCTTTAGGGAATTATATATATAAATACTGTATATGTGGAGGTTGAATCACAAATACGTGTGATCAAATTATGTAGTAAAACTCGCTAGTAAAATTGAAACAAAGGAACACCAAGCTTTCGTATATTCTCTCAAGACATATTCAGGGTATTACCCTAAAGGTGTAATACCCTGAAGATGTCTTGAGAGAATAGACGAAAGCTTGGTGTTCCTTTGTTTCAATTTTCTTAACTAGTTTTACTACATACATATATACTGTATATATATATATATATATATATATATATATATATATATATATATATATATATATATATATATATATATATATATATATATATATATATATATATTGATAGATAGATAGAGAGAGATAGATATTACTCGTTCCCTAAGCTCACAAAAGTACGATAGCTATACTCCATTAAATATTACTCGATCTATCCACATCCCAAAGCTCACACCCAACCTCCCTTATCCCGAAAAGCCAGCCAATGGAGAGAGTGAGGAGTTTACGATGCTAGAGGTCTCACAGGCCAGGGAGCGAGGTTATTATATGCAACCCAGATGGACAGGTTTTACAATCACTCATGAAAGGCTCGGGGACCCTTATTTTTTTAATTTTGTAAGTATGTAAATATAGGAGGATTATACCGTATTATTATTATTATTTTATTATTGGTATTATGTTTTTGATTCGGGCTCTGTCTTGAGTCGGCCACCCCCAATTGTGGGGTATTTGCCTGAGTGTATACATACTTACATACATGTACAATAACGATAGAACCACATGATAGAACTACACGATAAAACCACATGATCGACCACCTGGGTTTTTAACCTCTCTGGAAGGAAAATCTGTAAAATTCAATTATAAATCTAGATTATAATTCAGTAGTTAATTCGTATGATAATTTAACTGTTTTATAGCATAATATTCTCGTAATTCAATCTTATATTTTTTTTCTGCCATACATGTCATCACTTTCTCATGTAAAAGAAGGAGACAAATGTCAAGGTTGCCTGTAGCGAGTGTCCCTTCAAATTGAGAGCACGCTCACGTGTGAATCTGCTTGACCTGGTTTCGATCCAAGCCAAGGTGGACATTAAGTGGGTGTGGTAGTACGTCCTAGCATGTTTCACATGCTCGCACCCAAGCGGGGGACACCTCGACGACGTATACAGACTAATAACATGCATAACAAAGCCACTCCAACATCTTCCTCTTTCTCTCCACCCATCTCTACACTCTTCAGAAGATAAGAAAAGTAGAAAGTAGTTACGAGGTGCCGTTGTGAAGGCTTATCTCTCAATACCTTCACCTGAATTGAAAGAGTGATAGAAAGGCAAAATCAAGGTAAGGTACATGACTAAACAGCCTGGCCACACGAACCTTAAAGACTCTAAGCCATAGTGAGGGGGAATAAGGGTGAACTGTGACCAACTCTACAACTGGCTAGAACTGGGTCAAGGGAGGATGGGCCGGTTTTCTGGACCACTTTCTCCCTCATGTTTAGCCCTATTAGTTTTCAGATGTTAAGTTGTTTGCGCCCCATTTCTTCGTCAATATTTGGACCTTTCGTGCTATTTAGGTGTCGATTTTTTTCCCTGGCGAACGATAGTGAGCCTGTAACGTTGGAAGAACCGGCCTTCGGCTGGGACATTTTTCTACCGAAAAATGTACAAATTAATCTAAAAGGGGGATCTAATGGATGTTTTTTTTTTTTTTTTTTTTTAATTTGATGGAGGTCTAGGGAGGAAACTCGAAAAATAATGAATACATGCAAAAATCGGCCAAAAAGTGAACCTTCCCCCCTATAAGCCGAAGTAAGTCATTGAGCCATCGCCTCCATAACTCTCTCTCTGTGGGGGATTATGCTAGGACGGTCACCCACCATCCTCCTCCTGTACCTTAGGCCGGACCCCCACCTGTTGTTGTCCCACAGCTAACTTTATTGGTTTACTGTACAGGGCGGAATTTATGGCCTGGTTTCCACACTACCATCCTTGGGACTTTGTATTATTCGTCAGATATTGCTAGAAAAACGCCGCCGATAGGAAAAATAAAATACAAACAGAAAATATAAAGAAAGTAAAAAGTAAACTAAATATATAACTCCGCTCATGTGAATACGTTTTGGGTCTCGCCTTGAGTTATTTTCCACTCAAATATCTGGCATTCAATTGTTATAAACCTCCGGATTCCCAAAATACGTTATTTAATTGCGACTTTACCAATACACACATTAAAGTTCTATCTTCAGGTCTGAGCGCTAATGAGTGTCAAATCCATTCAATTATACCATTGTGTAGGGTGATGGGTGGCTTGTCCCCTTATGTACCGGCCACGTCTTTTTCATTGTATTCTTGCTATATTTAGACGACTTTGTGGATCTGGGTTAGTAAAAAGGGTTAAATGAGAATGTTCGAAAACTGTTAATTGTTGGAGGCCCATTTGAAACTGAATAAAATCGTCTAAGAGTAGCCAGAATAATTAAAAAGACGCCGGTACAGAAGGAGTTAATATTAACATGCGTGTATGGAAGATGCAATGTGAGGCTAACTGTCCTAGGCTAATTAATTTGTGGAGGTGTTATTATACCATGCTAAGGGTAATTGTGTAAGTTTGTGCATCATTAGTAATAGGTTAGAACAGTTATTTACATGATATATTACACACACACACACACACACACACGCACGCACACACACACACACACACACACACACACACACACACACACACACACACATAAACCAACCCACACACACACACACACACACACACACACACACACACATACACACACCCACACATAAACACGACACACACATTCACTCAAATCCCTCATAGAACTTTCCTCCCCCCTCCCACAAACACACACCCCTCATCCATCCCCCCACACACCATTCATCCACCCAACACACCCCTCACCCACCCAACACCCCCCCTCACCCACCCCTCACCCACCCTCACCCACCCTCACCCACCCTCACCCACCCCCTCACCCACCCCTCACCCACCCCCACCCAACACACCCCTCACCCACCCCCCTCACCCACCCCTCACCCACCCAACACACCCCTCACCCACCCCTCACCCACCCCTCACCCACCCCTCACCCACCCCTCACCCACCCCTCACCCACCCCTCACACACCCTCCCTTTCCCTCCCATAAACACAAACCTCTGTTCCACTCCCACACACCATTCATCCATGCCACAGACCCCTTTCTAGTTCACACCCTTTCTCATAACCTCATGCAAACTTCTTATATAGTCCCTCACCCACCCATCCACCTTCCTTCCCCTTCCACACACCATTATCCACCCCACACACCCCTTTCTAGTTTCCACCTTTTCTCCCCAAACCTCCCGTACCTCATCCACACTCTCCCTCCCCTTCCACACACAATTCATCCACCCCACACACCCCTCCTAGTTCCCCCCTTTCTCCCTAAACCTCCCGTACCTCATCCACACTTCACATCCACACCCTCCTTCCCCTCCCACACCTTCCACATCCACCCACCTGTATCGCTGTGAAGAAGGGTGTGAGAAAGATGTCTCTTGAACTGTAGAAGAACCCGCACCACCACCATTACCGCTACCGCCTCCGCCATTACCGCTACCGCCAGACGATTGTGGGACCCCGGAACCACCGCTCGTTACGTGGCTATTTGAACTGTAGAGGGGAGAAAATATACCAGGATAAAGCTATAACCTGTTCATTATAGGTAGATCAGAAATATACCAGGATAAAGCTATAACCTGTTCATTATAGGTAGATCAGAAATATACCAGAATAAAGCTATAACCTGTTAATTATAGGTAGATCAGAAATATACCAGAATAAAGCTATAACCTGTTCATTATAGGTAGATCAGAAATATACCAGAATAAAGCTATAACCTGTTCATTATAGGTAGATCAGAAATACCAACTTCAATCTCTCATAACTGAAAACACGACTAGACTAATCAAACTAATACTTCTACCATTTGGGAAGAGTCACACGGAAATTGGATGTGGAAATTTACTACCGTACCGATTTGCTCTAGCCCATTTTGAGTTCGGCCTACACATGTTACGGGCCACGATCTCTGGCCTACCTATCATGAATGAACTATAGTGCTATTCTCTCTCTCTCTCTCTTTCTCTCTCTTTCTCTTTCTCTCTCTCTCTCTTTCTCTCTCTCTCTCTCTCTCTCTCTCTCTCTCTCTCTCTCTCTCTCTCTCTCTCTCTCTCTCTCTCTCTCTCTCTCTCTCTCTCTCTCTCTCTCTCTCTCTCTCTCTCTCTCTCTCTCTCTCTCTCCACACACATACATCGCCCTGCATGTGAACACTTTTAGTTCCTAAAATACGGTATCTAGAATGTTTTTACTTAACATTTGATAAATTTATTATTGTTATAATTATATATTGTCAAAAGCAGAATCCTGAACATGGCAGCAGGGAAATGAACACACAAGGGGGTATACCAGTGTCACAAAATAATATATAAATGGGAAACCGCTCTGATTGCACAGAAAGGAAATTAAAGATAATAGCACGGATAGTGGGATAGGAACTGTAAGAGGGTCGTTTGGAAATAAGGAATTTGTGCAAAGGCTTTCGATATGTCTAGCGCAATAGAAATAGGTCTCACCAAAGTCCTAAAAGAAAGGATGACCAAGATTTTACCTAGGCAGGGAGTCATCACGGAAAAACAGTGTTTGAGTACAAGAAGAAAACCATCTGGTCCATACGTCTTCTTAGTATTAAGCCCAAAGAAGGCATGAAGTACACTCGACCAAAAAACAATCTTTACACTGGTGAGCTGTAAATAATCTAGTGTGAACGGAATGAATCTGGTGAAACATACATCTGTGAAGTATTATCATAAGATGTCAACCCACTTCCAGAATGTTTAGAGCGTTAGTGTAAAGATTGATTTTGGTCGAGTGTACATCCTTAGAAAATATTAAGATAATAGGCACAAGTAAGAGAAGAAAGGGGGTGGAGAGAGAGAGAGAGAGAGGATTGGCACCGGAATCATTCAAGCTGGAGTTTGTAGCGAAAGTTTGAGCGAAAAATTCAGCTTTGTCAGAGGAAGAAGTGACGGTGGTGCCTCAACCTCTTGCACCAGTCTACTCCCTAGAAGATTATTCCAAGAGGCACCTGCAGGTCCTTTAGGAAATCCACCAACAAGTCTATGATCATATAGAAGCCCCGCGAGCAGAAATGATCTGGGAACAACACTGCAGAGCCCAAGAAGTTACTCTGCAAGTTGGTGACAAAGTGATGTGTCATGCCACAGATCGAGAGTCAAAGCTACAGCAATGTTTTCTGGCTCATATGTAGTGTCCGATGTTTCAGGCAGAAACAAGTTAACTATCTATTATCATGACCCAAACAAGTCGGCTGTAGTACATGTTGACAGGTTTAAAAGTGTGAGTTCTGATTTCCATGTTATTATCCCAAATATCCCTGTCAGTACTCCTACAACAGTACCGTCCACTGAATCGGCTCCATCTGCCTACGCTAACACCAACGCTTGCAGGCAAATACTCCACTCTTCTACCAAGGCGAACATTGCCCACGATGCTGAAGCCTGGCGCTTTAGTAGCCCCAATAGGAAGAGTTCTCATAGCTGAAGATGTAGTAGCAGTGCAGAATGAATTTGGAGACCTTCTACATTTGGTTAACAATTACGAAGTGCACCAACGTCGCCTAGACAAATTACACGCTACTCTCACCTTCCCAATGTGTTGCTTTCCCGTGGAGAAGCGTTGCTTAAATAAACCGTGTCCAGGTTGTCAAACACACTCACTCACACAAAATGGAACGAGGACTATTCAACTTTGTAGGCCTAATCTCCCAGAACTCTTTGGTACTGACAGTGAAAGGTTATACAAATTAATTTTAATAATTCCGAGATGTTAAAATATTTTGAAATATAATTTAACATATGATTGATTTAAGCCATTCTGATATGTTAATGAAATATTTTGAAACATTCTTCTTAAACACATGCACAATTTAATGTTTTCTCTCATTCCTTGTCCACTGTAAAAAATGCATATACTGTTGTGTTAAACCAGGTACTTGTGCAGGCAACTGTACATAACGCAAGGGAAACAATATGGCGACTTTAACTAACAATTGGGTTACTATACTCTGTTCCTTTTCAGCTGACGATAAATTAAATCCCTTAGCAGCTATTTTAACGATACTTAACGGGAAAACTACGAAATTACTATGTTTCTGCATCATATTAAGACCAAGTTTATATAATTAGCACCCAATTTCACTACAAAATCTGCAAAATAACTGAGAAATCTTGATGGGAACTTTGCAATTTACCGACAGTTGAAAATAAACTAATAGTTGTCGTGGATTCTACCTATACCGATGTTTCCATGTGCATGGGTGAGCAGATAACTAATTAGTGGTGCATGGTTTAGTCGGTAATGGGGAATGGTTACGGTATTAATTGACGGAAATTCAATCATGAGACAGAGAGTGTGTATGTGTGTGTGAGTGAGTGTGTGTGAGTGAGAGAGAGGGAGTGTGTGTGGGAGTTAGAGATCCAACTGTTGTGTTTCCAAGAGAATAAGTAATGCTTGTTAAGATAATTGCTAAATCTAGTGAGTGAGAGAGAGAGAGTGTGAGGGAGTTAGAGGGAGTGTGTGTGGGAGTGAGAGATCCAACTGTTGTGTTTCCAAGAGAATAAGTAATGCTTGTTAAGATAATTGCTAAATCTAGTGAGAGAGAGAGAGAGAGTGTGTGTATGTGTGGGAGTGAGAGGGAGTGTGTGTGGGAGTGAGAGATCCAACTGTTGTGTTTCCAAGAGAATAAGTAATGCTTGTTAAGATAATTGCTAAATCTAGTGAGAGAGAGAGAGAGAGAGTGTGTGTGTGTGTGTGTGTGGGAGTGAGAGGGAGTGTGTGTGGGAGTGAGAGAGCCAACTGTTGTGTTTCCAAGAGAATGAGTAATGCTTGTTAAGATAATTGTTAAATCTAGTGAGAGAGAGAGAGAGAGTGAGTGTGTGTGGGAGTGAGAGGGAGTGTGTGTGGGAGTGAGAGAGCCAACTGTTGTGTTTCCAAGAGAATAAGTAATGCTTGTTAAGATAATTGCTAAATCTAGTGAGAGAGAGAGAGAGTGAGTGAGTGTGTGTGTGTGTGGGGGGGGGAGAGGGAGTGTGTGTGGGAGTGAGAGAGCCAACTGTTGTGTTTCCAAAAGAATAAGTAATGCTTGTTAAGATAATTGCTAAATCTAGTGAGAGAGAGAGAGAGAGAGAGAGAGAGAGAGAGAGAGAGAGAGAGTGTGTGTGTGTGTGTGTGTGGGAGTGAGAGGGAGTGTGTGTGGGAGTGAGAGAGCCAACTGTTGTGTTTCCAAGAGAATAAGTAATGCTTGTTAAGATAATTGCTAAATCTAGAGAGAGAGAGAGAGAGAGAGAGAGAGAGAGAGAGAGAGAGAGAGAGAGAGAGAGTTGCTTAACCAAATGAAAAGACAATGCTTGCTTGGATAATTGTATATACTTTTTTCCCCTTGTTGTTGAGTATCTCGTGACCAGGAGATTCGAGCGGAGGAAATATTTGTAAGAGATTAATAAGTGTAATAATAGCCATTTATATAGTTGTAATGGGATTCAATTAACAGATTCATAATTATCAATTAAGGTGTAAATGCGAGTACCGGTAGAGAATTAAACGATGCGTACTGTTGGAAGTGGTTTTGTAAATTAAAGTAGTTTGTTTTTCGTAAAAAAAAAAAAAAAAAAAAAAAAAAACGAAACAGATTCACCCACCGCCCTTTTCTCTCTCTATCTATTTATCTATCAATATTTATTTTTGTTTTGTCCAATATCCACATTATGTAATTATGTATTTATATATCTAGCTGTGTAAACCTTCATTAATCATTTTCTTTTCTCCTAAAATACTTACAGTATGCTACCATGTATGTACTATCATACAAAAAAGTATCCTTACTAAAATGACACGCACCATTTAGACTCAATGGACGAAGTAATATGGAAACTATTGTTTGAGCTCGAATCGTACCCCACTTTATGAAATTCAACGTTCACGAGAGTAAGGATACTTGTTTGTATGATTGTACTGTAGGTATATAACTTTGAATGTTTGTTTTGCAATGAACAGGGAGAGAGAGAGAGAGAGAGAGAGAGAGAGAGAGAGAGAGAGAGAGAGAGAGAGAGAGAGAGAGAGAGAGAGAGAGAGAGAGAGAGAGAGAGAGAGAGAGAGAGAGAGAGAGAGAGAAGAGGAGAGAAAGAGAGAGAGAGAGAGAGAGAGAGAGAGAGAGAGAGAGAGAGAGAGAGAGAGAGAGAGAGAGAGAGAGAGAGAGAGAGAGAGTTCTCTTTCTCTCCCTCTCTCTTTGGCTTGTATCCAATCGGCCCCATTCAGCCTACTGTTTTAAGACGTTTATCCCCATCCAGGTGTCGAAATTTTCCTGGCGAGCGGTAGCGAGCCTGCATATTTATATTTTTGTTTTGACAGCAATCTAAATTTGTACATTTTTCGGTAGAAAAATGTTTCCGGTGAAGCCGGATTTCTTCATATATTGCTGGCTCGCTGTCGCTCGCAAGGAAAAAATCGACACCTGGATGGGGATAAACGTCTTAAAACAGTAGGCTGAATGGATACAAGCCAGAGTAGGCCTAAGAGAAAAGGAGAGGAAAAAAAAGCAGGTCACCCTCCTTAACCCATTCGGTACTAGGGACGTCTTTTTAATTTTATTCTAGCTATAATTATTAGACGATTTTATTCTAGCTATAATTATTAGACGATTTTATTCTAGCTATAATTATTAGACGATTTTATTCTAGCTATAATTATTAGACGATTTTATTCTAGCTATAATTATTAGACGATTTTATTCTAGCTATAATTATTAGACGATTTTATTCTAGCAATGATTATTCGATTTTATTCTAGCAATGATTATTCGATTTTATTCTAGCAATGATTATTCGATTTTATTCTAGCAATGATTATTAGACGATTTTATGCAGTTTAGAAAGGGCCTCCAACAATGAACTGGCTTCGAACTATCTTAATTAACCCTTTGTACTACCACAGACCCTTCTTAAGCTGCATAAAACCGTTTAAATATAGCTAGAATAAGATTGAATAGACGTCGCCGGTACAGAAGGGGTTAAAGGAATGGGGGTGAACAGAAGAGAATGTGTGAAGGAAGGAGAATAGAGGAAGAAAGGTAGGATAAATGTGGAAGGAAGGAAGGAGTGAAGAGAGTAAAGAATGGAAAGAAGGAGAATAGAGGAAGAAGGGAAGGATAAATATGGAAGGAAGGAAGGAGTGAAGAGAGTAAAAAATGGAAAGAAGAAAGAAGGAGAATAGAGGAAGAAGGTAAGGATAAATATGGAAGGAGGGAAAGGGTTGGCAGGAAGAGAATCTGTGAAAGGGGGAAGAAGAGGGGAAAAGAGAAGGAAAAATATAAGAATGCAAATTGAAATTCCATGATTGCAAGTGTCCGTACATATACACAGGTCTATTTTCAACCCGGTAGAAAATTTTCCTCTTAAATATCAGGCTCGCTATCGCTCGCCAGGAAAAAATCGACACCTAAATGGCACGAAAGGTCTTAAAATTGACAATGAAATTGGGCGAAAGGTGTTAAAATTGCCAAACTAATGGGCCGAAGGTCTTATAATCTCCAAACAAATGGGGCTTAATACGAGGTAGACAGGGGACCAGAAAAACGACCCTTCTCCTCTTAACCGTTGAACCCTCGCTATGAAGAAGGTGAAGGTCTTGATCGGCCTCACTTCTCAAAACCTGGGGATCCCAAAGGAGCCTCCTGCCCAGTGGAGTATCTGCCAGTGTTTAGCCCAATACAGGTATATAGTCTGTCTCAGTGTGGATTACCGTATTCTAAGGGGATGAACTAGCCTTAACCCCTTGAGGATCATGACGCGCTTTGACAGTTTATTTTGGCTAACATTAGAAGATTGTATGCAGCTTAGGAATGATTTGTGGGAATGAGAAGGGTAAAAACTATCGCAATTAACGCTCTGACTTCTACATACCCTTCTTAATCTTAATAAAATGGTCTATTAATAGCCAGAAAAAAATGATCAAAATGCGTCATAATCCTCAAGGGGGTTAATACAGAAATTGTAAAAATAAAGTGAATGAACGCCGGTGGAGGTGTGGGGTCCATTAGCTCCGGCTGGGACAATGGAGGAAGAATACCCCCCCATGCTGTAAATGAAATAAAAGGGGGGGGGGGGGGGCGAAGCAAAGAAAGAAATATAAGATGTGGTGGGAGGAAGGAAAACTGAACAATGAGTGAAGATAGATGGCGTGATAGAAATGGAGAAGAAAAAGAAGTACATTGGAGTGAAGGCAATGGAGAAGAAGGAAGGATAAGGAAATGGAGAAGAACAAGGGAGAAAGAAAGAGAAGGAAATTGAGAAGAAGGAAGAAGGCAAAAGGAGAAGGAAGGGTGAAAGAATGAAGTAAAAAATGAAGTAAAGAAAGAATGAAGTAAAGATACGGTAGAAGGAAGTGGAAAGGATCGAAAGAAGGAAAGGAGAAGTGTGATAGGAGGGAAGAAATGAGGAGGAATGATGGAAGTGGAAAAGATCGATGGAAGGAAAGGGGAGGTGTGATAGGAGGGAATAAATAAGGAGGAGGACAGGAAGGGGAGAATAAGGAAGAAAAACAAGGATAGAACTTATGACATTTAGAACCATTTAGAGAAAGAAAGGAATTTATAAGCTATATGGTATAAACAGTTATGGAAGTGGAGGAGGGAGAAAAGAAGGAAAACGTTAAGTAACGTCCAAGTAAAGTAAGAGTCGTGTGGGAGTGGGTGATGAGGATGGGTGTAGCACAAGAAAATGCTGCTGTGGTGGTGGTGGTGGTGGGGTAAAAGGAAGCTTCACCAGAATTGTGAGAAAAGGAAAGAAAACGAAAACTATATATATATATATATATATATGTATACACAGTACGGTCGCCCTAATAAGTCATGTCCCAGCTGTCATTACGTTTGGCTGGCTCTGTGTTGTATTAATGCCTGTCAGATGTTGAATGGGGTGGGTAAGTGTAGGAACACGTTTGTATATTTCACTCAATATGAAGAAATGAAGCTTAGATATTGCTGATACCAATTATTGTTTCAAAACATACTTGGTGCCGAGACATCACTTGTTAGCGCGACTGTACATATACTGTATATAAACAACAACGATTGAATTTAAAGGAGAGGACAATTTAACATAGTGATTATGAAAAGACCTTCAAATTGTATTACTTTCAATGAGCTCAGCCTCGTTGTATTATGTATATGTATGTGTATATTATTTTTGCATGGAATAAGGAAAGTAAAAGTATTATTATTTGTAATATTAGTAGTAGCCTATAGTAAACCTCGAGGCACTATCTGTAGGAAAAACGAGTACAAAAATAAAATAAAATAAACACACAAAGTAAATACGAGGGAACTTTAGCTGCAAAATATAAGCACAGGGCAAGAATTATGGGAAAGTACACAAGGGGGGGGGGGGGGGGCTAGCTCTAAACACTGAGTAAACCTTGACGAGTAGGAGGCGGGTGGAAAAAACTTATGAGCAGGTAACAATACGAGCATGAGGAAGGTTGGGTTCTAGGTTAACTATACAGAATGGTATATAGGCCTGAACTAGGAATAATAATAATGATAATAATACAAATACTAATACTAATAATAATAATAATTATAAACGATAATAATCAAACTAATAATAATGATAATGATAATAAAAATAAAAATAATAATAATAATAATAAAGCTAATAATAATATAATAACAAAAGATATACAAACATGATATGAAGGGGTTATTCGTAGTATGGTAATGACCGTCCACATTATTTTAGTAAATCATTAACTACACACGGATTTATCAATGAATTATACCCTATAATTATAGAGCTAACCATATCATCAGAAAAGCGGCACTATGTTGGTTTTTTGCACAAATCATGTTATTAGACGTTTTTTAGCAACTTCATTATGCTACTCTCAAACGGTTTTTTTTTTTTTTTTGCTAGTTATGTGATAACGTGTGTGTATATTTGCTCGTGTGTGTGTGTGTGAGAGAGAGAGAGAGAGAGAGAGAGAGAGAGAGAGTCAAATGGATGGACAGACAGACTAATTGAGATGACAAGACGAAGATTGGCTGACAGGAATGAGAGAGAGAGAGAGAGAGAGAGAGAGAGAGAGAGAGAGAGAGAGAGAGAGAGAGAGAGAGAGAGAGAGAGAGAGAGAGAGAGAGAGAGAGAGAGAGAGAGAGAGAGAGAGAGAGAGCGCATTACCCCCTCCCCATAATGGAATGCTGGTGACAAAGAGGAAATGGAAGGGCAGCAGGTGTGTGTGTGTGTGTGAGAGTGAGAGAGAGAGAGAGAGATATATTCAACGTCCGAGAGAAAAGAGAAACAAAAAGAGAGAGGAAAGGCAGAAACCATAACCCAGAAACGAACTTACGAAACAGGAGGCTTCGGAAATATTGAAGGTTAGTAGTTATAACCCCTTCTGTACGGGCTACGTCTCTTTTAATTTTATTCTAGCTATATATAGAACATTTTGGGCAGTTTATGGAGGATCTGTGTTGGTAAAAATGGTAAAATGAGATAGTTAGTACTGTAGCCTGTTAATTTCTGCAGGCCCTTTTTTAAACTGAATAAAATCGTCTAATAGCAGCCAGAATAAAGTTGAAAGGACGGCGCCGGTACATAAAGGGTTAAGGGGTGGAGGAGGAGGAGGAGGAGGAGCTAGGCAGATAAATAAATTAACTGGGTAAAAGGAAGGTGGGCCAAGAGGGAGAAGGTGAGGCGAATTAAGAGGCAGGGAGAGAGAGAGAGAGAGAGAGAGAGAGAGTGTGTGTGTGTGTGTGTGTGTGTGTGTGTGTGTGTGTGTGTGTGTGTGTGTGTGTGTGTGTGTGTGTGTGTGTGTGTGTGTGTGTGTGTGTGTGTGTGTGTGTGTGTGTCGGTGTGTGTGTGTGTGTGTGTGTGTGTGTGTGTGTGTGTGTGTGTGTGTGTGTGTGTGTGTGTGTGTGTGTGTGTGTGTGTGTGTGTGTGTGACAGGTATCTTTCTCTTGTCATATACAGTAGCCTATATATATATATATATATATATATATATATATATATATATATTCATTCGAGACATGTTACCTGGGTGAGTTAATATAAGTGTAACAAATTGGACGGTGTAAGAGAGAGTGAGTGTGTGTGTGTGTCCGTGTGCGTACAGGGGTTGGTGGGTTCATTGGTACAATTTTAATGTATTATGTTGATGTCTGTGTAAACTTAGATTTAACCAACAGTTTGTCTACTCAGAATTATAAATAATTAGAAACAAAATTTGTGTCTAGGTTGGGTAGCTAATTGTAAAAGGTTTGGTGGGATCTGGATAGTTATATTTAGGTATAGATAACGAAAATTGTACACATATGCATGCAAGGAGTTTATATTTTTTCGGTTGCACTTCGTAGTTTGTGTGTGTGTGTGTGCGTGCGTGCGTTTGTGCGTGTGAATAAGAAGGTATGAGTGTGTGTGTTCGTATATGAATGTGAATTTGTGGAAGTAAATTAATGAAAGAGAATGGTGATGTATGTTTATGTGTGTGTGGTCTTGGCGGTGCCCGGTGTGAACAGTGATCCCGCGCTCCTCTGTTTTCATCAATATCTTCGAAAGTAGTGAAGTTGTGGTACTCTGACTTTACCTAGATAAACATCGAAACACCGCGGCGGTTGTGAAGCTGTCTGGAACGAATTTAGACCAGTTATTATTGAAATATTAGTGAAAACCTGATACCCTATCCTGCCGTCTGCCCTGACAGCCAGCTCCACCTGCCTGCCAGTTACCAAACTAACTACCATTCACACAATTACCACTACCTAGTTTATAATTATCAGTGACTTGCATTTGTTCCTTAATTAGTTTAGGCATGTGCAGGTAAATTAGTGAAACCGGAAAATATACAGTGCAACATGAGTAATATACCTGAAAGTAACTTGCCTATTGCAGACACAAACTGTTTAGCATGTAACAACCAGTGCTTGCTAGAGCGTTTGAAATGCCGAACGTGTAAAAAATATATACATGCCAATTACACACAACTCCCTGTCTGTGCCATTGTGAATTTCCTGAACACAGGCAGTCAGTACACCTGTGGGGGATGTGTTAGACAACAGCTGGGTGAACAAGGCGATCGGCAGTTTGCGCTCATCTATACCCTACTGGACAGGGAAAAGGAAAAGGAAAGTGAGGCTAAACAGCCAAACAACGACAAGGAAAACACCACTGAAAACGGTGGTAAGTGTGATGATCAAAGTGGCACATCACCCATAACAAATAAAATAAATCATAGAAATCTTCAAAACGATGAAAGGAAAATAAATTATGCTACTACCGGTACTACAAAAATAATCAGTGTAAATGTGACCGAAAAGGATGTGACTGCCGTTTTGCTCACCCAAACCTATGTAACCGGTACAAGATTAACGGTCGTGATCCCGTAAAGGGATGTAAGCATGGTGATATGTGCAAATACCTACACCCACCTATATGTAATGGCTCAAAAAGGAAGAGGGAGTGTTTAAACTTGGAGTGCTAAGACTTCATTTGAAGGGCACTCGTCGATATCCATCTAATCAGTGTAGAGAACAGCAACAAACAACCACTTACCCACCACCACCTACTCGTTCAGCCATTCCTGCACCAAATCCCCAAACACAGAGTGCGTGGTTAAATAGGCCTCAACGAACACACGATACATGGGTAAATCAATCTCCCCAAAATGATGCCACATTACATTTTTTAGTGCAACAGATACAGCAAATGCAAAAAGTGCAACAACAAATAATGCAGGCACTGAAAATCCATCCGACTCAGTGGTGCATCTCTCCATCACAGGTACTACTGTAACAAGAAAAGAGGTAAACAGCAGCACCCTACACACAATAATTTCACTCAATATAGCAGGCCCATTACCTTACAAATTCAAAGTCAAAGTAAAGCTGCTTGCAGAAATAGCACAAGTAGATAGTGCTCTCATACTTTTCCTAACAGAATCTCATCTTACTCAATGTATAAGAGAAGCTGAAATAGATATAGAAAGTTACACCTCCTTCAGAACTGATAGATCTGGTCAAAGGAAAAAAAGAGGGTATTATCACTTATGTAAAAAATCACCTTGCAGCTCTCACTAAAGTTCTATTATCAGAATTTAATTCCTATACAGAGGTCTAGGTACTAAACATTACAGACATTACTATGATCTACATCACTATATATAGACCCCCAGCATGTCCAACTAATAAGTTTATGGATAAACTAACAATGATTAAAGATATTTTAGACAATCTACCACCACCCATGCCAACCATTGTGCTCACTGAAGACTTGAATTTCCCGCTAATCAACTGGAATTCAGAAAGCGTCTATGGAGGAGCAGCAGACATACGAGCTCAAGCAGAAGCACTTATACGTCTTTCAAGAGAGTTTTATCTCAATCAACTCGTCAATATAGCCACAAGAGGTAATAATATACTGGATATTGTAATGACCAACAATGATGAGCTGATCCACAACCTCACAGTAGACAAAACCAACCTGTCGGACCACAATATTATTACAATGGCGACAAACATAGTTACCATCACACAGCAATGAACTCCCAGCCCTGCAGAGCCCATGGCTGTGAACTTCAATCAACTCAACTTTCTCAGTGAATCTATATGCTGGGAAGACCTTAAAAGAGAACTTAGTGAAGTGGATTGGGCCATACAGTTTAAGGAATCTGGTCCCTAGGCCCAATATAACAAATTATTGGAAATATGCCTCAAAATTTCTGAAAAATATGTACCCCTTAGAAAATCGTCACCACAGAAAAATATACCACGTGATCGTAGGATACTGATGCGCAAGTGAACGAACCTACGAAAGGAGCTGAAGCGTAGTTCCAGCATACTAAATAAACAACGAATTGAAGCCAACGTTACCTCCATCGAAGAAAAACTCAAGACTTTAGTAGAAATAGAAAATCGCAGAAAAGAATTTCAAGCCGTGTCCTGCATTAAAATTAACCCAAAATACTTTTATAAGTATGCTGCAAACAAATCAAATGTAAGGGTGGGTGTTGGTCCACTGACAGATGCGAACGGCCAAACCAAGAACGAACCTGAGGCGATTGTCGATATACTATGGCTACAGTACGAGGGCGTCTTTAGCCACCCTCGAGGTGATAAAATATTTGACTCATCGACCGACTTCTTTCACAAAGTATCCATGCCAAATCTAACGGACGTTAAATTTACCACAAATGATATTGAAAATGCTATAAAGGAAATTGGTATCAATGCAGCAGCAGGCCCGGATCAATTCCCGGCCGCACTTCTCAAGAACTGCGCGGCAGACCTTAGTGCTCCTGTACAGATTTTTTATAGAAACTCTCGATTCTGGAATTATACCACAACAATTAACATGTGCTAAAATTACACCAGTCCACAAAGGGGGTTCGAGGGGTGAAGCAAAAAATTAGAGACCTATTACTTTAACCTCGCATGTCATCAAAATCCTCGAGAAGCTAATAGTTAAAAATATGTCCATATACCTTGAAGAAAACAACATAATAAACAAGGACCAGCATGGGTTTCGGGCGGGCCACTCATGCCTCTCGCAACTGTTAGTTCACCATGAAAAAATAATAGAAGGGCTAGAAAATAAAAATGCTATCGACGTGGTCTACCTTGATTTTGCAAAAGCATTTGACAAGTTAGACCAGGGCATACTCCTCCACAAGATACTAGACTCAGGAATCTCAGGAAAACTTGGGGTGTGGCTGCACTGTTTCCTCACTGACAGGGAACAAGCTTTAGCGGTTGGTGGTGCAGTGTCCAAGCCATCCATCGTCACTAGTGGGGTGCCACAAGGGTCAGTTCTTGGACCTATACTTTTCTTGCTGCACATAGACATAAATAAACATGTCATGCATTCGTCTGTCGCCTCCTTTGCTGACGACACTCGTGTATTTAGGGAAGTGTCTTCTACAACAGATGCTGATTTACTTCAGGCAGATCTCACTACAATTTACTCATGGGCAGAGCAAAACAACATGTCCTTTAACAATAACAAATTTGAACACATGAACTACAGTGCAGACCGAATATGAATATCCACAATACACAGCAGATGACGGATCGTGCATTGATACAAATTATTATGTGAAAGATCTTGGTATTACACTCAGCCGAGATGGTACATTTGGAATGCATATAACCAATGTGGCAAAGAATGCTCGTAACCAAGCTGGATGGATCCTACGAACCTTCCGGGCACGTGACACGATTCTCATGCTGACGCTCTACAAGTCACTGGTCATTCCACTGTTGGAATATTGCTGTCAGCTATGGAGCCCATGGAAGGTGGGAGAGAAGCAATTACTCAAAGCAGTTCAACGCTCATTCACAAATAAAATCTCTGCCGTCCAACACCTAGACTACTGGGGAAGGTTGAAAACTCTCAAGCTTTTCTCATTAGAAAGACGCAGGGACAGATATGCCATCTTATATGTCTACAAAATATTGATTGGCATCACAACCAACAACCTTAATATAGGTTTTCACATCCATCAACGACTGGGCCGTCTCTGCCACATACAGCGGGTACACCCCAGAGCAGCCATCAGAGTTAAGACGCTCAAAGAGAACGCCTTTGCGACACGAGGACTTCTTCTCTTTAACGACCTACCCAGATATCTGCGTGACTCAACTGAACCAAGTCTCGAGAAATTTAAAAATCAACTGGACAAATTTCTCTGGACACTACCTGATCAATCCAAACTGCCCCACTACCACCTCCACGCCGCTAGCAACAGCATCATGGACCAGCTGGCGCAGAGACGGGCAGATGGAATGTACTAGTGGTGGCGCATCAGCGTGACCACGGGCGGACAACACTGCCTGCAACTACTACCTACAGGACCTACAGGTATTTCTATGTGTGTGTGTGTGTGTGTGTGTGTGTGTGTGTGTGTGTGTGTGTGTGTGTGTGTGTGTGTGTGTGTGTGTAAGTGAGTGTATGTGAATCGAATAACATGAAAATGTGTTTGCATATATGCATACATAGGTGCGTGTTTTTGTGTTCAAGTAATTGAATGGAAGAGAATGGCGATGTGTACGTGTGTGTGTGTGTGTGAACCAGTGTGGGAGGCGTTAACACAAAAATGACAAGTAATGAAAAGAAGGCCACAAAACTGAGAAAAAAACGGACGAGAGAGAGAGAGAGAGAATATAAAAAGTGTCTCCTAAATGAAAGAGGTTAGGGTGCCTGTGAAAACGAAGGCGAGAGAGGAATATTTGGATAAAACGATTCAGGGGATGCAAGGAATTAAATGCAAGCGAAAGATTGAGAAAAGTTAAACACAATATCCTAAAATATTGTGACATCTATGCAATCTTTTTCAGTACCTGAGTGTTTGTTTTTATACACAGACGTAGTTTAAACAAAAATAATAATAATAATAATAATAAAAAAGTGAAGATCTGAAAACTGGTCCAGAGAAGGGTTTAACTATATCTAAACCGAGGATGGCCGTTTTGGACTACCCCTGTTTTGCTCCATTATTTTTGCGATTTATAGACGTACCATCCCATTTGTTTGGCAATTATAAGATGTTTAATTCTATTCAGGACCATAGAGTCTCGTCACATTTTATACATCTCCAGGAACCATTATGGAGTCACTTGCTGGATTGATAGTGTCATAGATCATAATAGATAGATTGTTACAAAGATCGATAGGTAGGTAGGTTCCATGTCATCTCAACCAGTAGACCATTTCAACCAGTAGCTCTCAACCAGTTTTCAGATTTCAGATGAAGTATTGAGGGATAAGCCTTTACAACGGCACCTCGTATTTACATTCTACTTTTCCTAATTTTCTGAAGCGTGTAGAGAGGGGAGAAGGGGTTTTGAAGAGAGAGGAAGCTGTTGGAGTGGCTTTGTTATGTGTGTTTAGTCTGTATACGTCGTCAGGATGCTCCCTGACTGGGTGCGAGCATGTGAAACATGCTAGGACGTACTACCACACCCACTAAATGTCCGCCGTGGCAGGGATTCGATCCCGGGTCTTGCAGATTCACACGTGCCAAATTAACCCAGACCAACCAAACCAGTGCCAAAATTTAGTACGGTACTAACCTAACCTAACCTAACCTATTGGTTGATGTGGTACTGGTTGAAACGGTCTACTGGTTGAGTTGACCGGTCACCAGGTAGGTAGACAGACCAACGGGCCGACATACCGGTATATATAGACAAATTGATAGATAGATAGATATATAAATAGATATAATACTTGATTCCAAACACAAACTGATGGGATAAACCTTGTTTACTCAGCTAATTTAGTGTGTTAAGGGGGACATGGGCCGGTTTTCTGGATCACTTTCTCCCTCGTGTTTAGCCCCATTAGTTTCAGATGTTAAGATGTGTGCCCCATTAGTTAGTCGATTTTAAGACCTTTCGCCCCATTTCTTCGTCAATATTTAGACCTTTCGTGCTATTTACAGTAGGCGTCGATTTTTTCCCTGGCGAACGATAGTGAGCCTGTATTATTGGAAGAACCGGCCTTCGGCCGTGATTTTTTTCTACCGAAAAATTTACAAATTAATCTAGAAGGGGGATCTAGTGGATGTTTTTTTTTAATTTGATGGAGGTCTAGGGAGGAAACTAGAAAAATAATGAATACATGCAAAAATCGCCTAAAAAGTGAACCATCCCCCCTTAACGAACAACGCCGGGTAGTTCTGCTAGTTTGTTATATGCGTGCCCTGTGGACCGTAAGGAATGCAAAAGGATAACTATAAGGAAAACCATAGACAAAGGTTGAATGATACTGAAAAAAAGAACAAGATATATTATTACTTATGTTATGTACGGTACTGGATATACTCTGTTCATATTGTAATTTGCACGTGTGGGATACAATACCGGTATTTGATTAGCTCAAATATCACAAATCATCAAGTATACTCTTAACATATTATGGGTATGAAAAGGCTATATACTGTGAATTGTTCTTAATAATCTACCCTTTTAACCTCTTCTGTACCGGAGACGTCCTTTTCATTTGATTTCAGCTACATTTAGACAATTATATTCAGTTTAGGAAGGATATGTGGTAGCAAAAAAGAATAATGGAGATCGTCTGCAGCCTTTTAAGTGCCAGACGTCCTTCTTAAGCTGAATAATATCGTATAATAGTAGCTAGAATAAAATTAAAAAGACGTCGGCAGTACAGAAGGGGGTTACAGGTATATTGGTGGTATTAAAACCATAGGGATGGAAAGGTAAATCACGCAATATACCCAATGATCTTATATACCTTTCACACACTTTTTCTTTTTCTTTTTTGTAATAGTGCATGCAGCAATATTACGACATGTATACAAGGAAATCAAACTGAGAATAATTCCAGGCTTTCCAGCACAGTGTGAGATATATAAAAATGTTACCGATAAATTGGCTCAAAGGACAAGCATAATACTGTAAAAGAAAATGTATGACATCAGGAGAGGAGGAAAAAGAGGAAATTCAGGACGAGGAGAAAATTGAAGAATAAGAACAGGAGAAAGAGATTGAAGAAGAGGAGGGCTAGGACGAAGAAGAATAGATTGAACAAGAAGAAGAAGAGGAAATTGAGGAAGAGAAGAATTAGGAAGAAGTATAGATTGAAGAAGAAGAATGAGAAGATATTTAAGAAGAGAAGGAGTAGGAAGAAGATGCTGGAGAAGAGAAGAAGGTGGGTATTGAACAAGAGGAGGATATTTAGGAAGAAGAGGGAGGAAAAAGAAAGGGACACCGATTAAGCTGAATACTATGTGAACCAGAAGTTTTGGGGATCATTTGGAGTATTAGATTAACCCTTTCAAGATCCGATACGCATTTCTTTTCGGTTTGCCGGCTTGTATTATACGATTTTATTCAGTTTAGGAAGGGTATGTGTTTGTCAGAGAGTTACCCGAGATAGTCTTTACCCTTATAATTCCCACAGGTCCTTCTTAAACTGTATGGAATCGTCTAATAATAGCCAGAATCAACTTTCAAAATGTGTCGCAATCTTCAAAAGGATTTAGAGGCGGGCCAATTTAGTTGAAATCCAGTCAGTAGCTTTCTAGATAATTTGCGAACACCCACACTCACACGTACGGACACGAGTGAAAACAATATCTTGCGCTTCATGGCTACGGCGACGCGCAGAGTAATTAACCAGACACAAAAATGGCAAGAGAACATAAAAATACCTTTAGATGAAAGAGAATCCCGGGATGTGAGTGTTCAGGAAAGGAAACCGACAAAAGCAGGTTTGATAATGGAAGAAAGAATGATAGGTCTGGTGAAAAAAGGTACCTTATATTTTGACTTGGGCGTGAATGTTGTGGTGGGTGCGAAGGAAGGAAGATAAAACAGTTAATTAGAAGTATTTTTTGTGCATAGTGTAACGAGTGCTTATGTCTAATAATGGTGAAATAATATAACTTGTGGGTGTGTATGAGAGAGAAAGTGAAAGATCCTGTGTAATATTTTTGTAGTGCCGGTATAGATATAGGGGACTAAATTTCTTATGTGCTTGACACTAGGTGTAATTTGTATTTGTATGACATTAATCTATTACATGTTACACATTATATAATACTGTATTGCAAGAGATGGGGAGGAAATATAAATAGAAGAGATAAGGTAGTTAATGCAGCCACTTACCTCCGTGGCAGAGTGCAGTAGGCCGCGCTGAGAGGCTGCAGACCCGGCCTAGCCTGTAGCTGTTGTGGCTTGGGCTGTTGAGTGTACGTCAGGTCCAACAGGTCAGGATAAGGTCCCCCACTTCCCATGGACAGCTGAGACCCCATTTGACCATTGGCCTGTCTCAAGAGGCTGTCCTTGCTGTCATTGGGCTGATCTTTCCATCGTAATCTGTCATCCAAAGCGTGGTGTGCCCCGGTGGCCATTTCTGATTTGGGAATTTCGACATATGATACGGTGCTTGGGGAGCTGGGTTTTCCATTACCGCTTTGCTTTTGTTTGTTCAGTTTTCTCTTGTCCGAATCACTGTAGTTATTGGATTTCTCCATGTCTTTTGTAGATGGGAAATCGTCAACAGAGGCATCTCTCATCATCCACGACTTGTCGGCATGTGTAGGTATTGGAGAGGCTTGGTCCAGATCATTGGTGGGAACTATATGGTACTCAGCCAGCTTAGGATGGGAGTCACTGGAGGCACTACCTCGGGCTTGTGCCAACTGTGGGGCTTCGTTTTTGTGGTCACCCTCTTGGCCCCGACGTCTTCGTGTTTGTCTTCTCCGAAGAATAATAGCCATGAGAAGTAATAGAACCACGAGTATGATGGCCATGGCACTCAGAAGGCTCCCAGTTACAAATACACGGTCCATAGTGACCAGTCGCACCTCAGCAATCTCATTAGACACTTGGAGAGTTAGATTGGTTTCTGCACGGCCTGCTTTATTAATAGCGAGACATCGGTAGGTTCCCTGGTCCTGGGGCGCTACTGATGCTATGGTCAAGTTGGATAGCCGCATCTCATTGTTTGACGAAACAGACTCAAGCACTCGGTAGCGGTGTGACTCGCTAGTGTTTCGGATAAGACGGTCTCCCATGAGCCATGTGACGGCAGCGTCCACGTCCGTTTGTACCCGGCATGATAGCGACACATTTTCACCGTGTGCTGCCAAGACTCTAGGGGCAACTGCTGTAATTTTAGGGATGCACACATACTCATTCAACAGCAAAGTTTGCCATGATCGACTCCTAAGCCGGTCTGGGAGTATACATGTTGGGGGTTCAGAAAAGGCTACATTGCGTTCAATCATCCAATGTCTAAGAGGACGCAGCCTACAGTCACAGTGCCAAGGATTACCATCTAGATGTAGCTCGTGAATGGCCACCAGAGGCAAAACCATTTCAGATATTAGCACATTTAATCTGTTTCCAGAGACCTTTAGCACTTCCAGTCTAGTTAGACCACGAAATGCTCGTTGGTTCACCACGTCTATTAGATTGTGGGAGAGATCCAGTCGTACAAGATCAGGTGTGGGTGTGAAAGCAGCCTCTGGGAGGGAGGATATTTTATTATGAGTGAGACGTAAATCACGGAGTCCTGATACATCACTGAGAGCCTCTGATGGCACTTCACGTAATACATTATGACTCAAATCTAATTCTACTAAGTTGGCCAACATGTTAAATGCACCACTATCTAGATGCTTTAGGTTACAGTAATTCAACCAAACTTTCTGCAGATTAACTAAACCAGCATCAACAAAGGCGTCTCGTGGCAGGATCTGTAAATTGTTGTTCTTTAAGTCAAGCACTTGAGTCGAGGGATCAAGACCTCGTGGGATGTCTATGAACTCTGAGTCTGGACATGACACCGTTTCTTTGCCATCCCGCCACTTGCACTCACACACTTTTGGGCAGGTACCAGTTGCCCCACAGACCGCCCATGCCCACAGAAAGGCCCACACCCACGCCCACACCACAGTGCTTCTAATCCTGGCTTTATTGAGGCCGTGGTGCAGGCCCCAAGTATTCATTTTGCCACAATGAGCCGCCGCAGCTCGGGGGTACTTTCTTGTCCGCTCACACAATCATCTTCCCTGCACTACCATCATGGCTCCACCTTTGATCTCTCTCACAAACAAAGGATAATTGCGTTCCTCACATGTTGTTTCGAAATTGGTCTGATCAAGTTTCACTCTACTGTTTTGCACAATGACTACATGGAATATCTTAATCGAACACTATTATAATATTTTCCCATTTTATTTCAATCAACTGAGATAAGACCCAAATAAACACGAGTGAAATGGAAACTTTCCGTTTAGTACAGGACGTCCATTTAAGCTAAATGTATATTTGAGCGAAACTGCTGCATTTTTAACTTGTTCACTTTTGCCGTTTTGCATGGAGTCCGGGATTCAACTTGTTTGGCTCTGGGTCGATCTGAAAGAGAAGAAGGAAAAGTTAATAAACACATAATAACTCTGATTAATGTTCTAATATAAATTAAACATCACTAAAGTTGCTTATGGTGCTATACCGGTATATATTTGGTACCGGTGCCTCTATTTTTGGTATTTGTATAAAACCTATTGATCAAATTCCTTTATTGTTCTAAGTATACAAATTTCTTTCAATTATTATCGCCTTTCTTTAACCCCTTTGTCACGATTGTGGCTAACATTAGACAATATTATGCAGTTTAAGAAAGACCTATGTATTTAGAGGGTTTATTGAGATTGTATTTACTCATTTGCGTCTTAAAGGTAGGGTATAAGCTCAAAAAAATCGTCAGATGGTAACCAGAATATGATAAAAATTACGTTATCGTGATTAAAGGGATAATATCATACTTTTTCTTTCTTTGTTGTACCTTTCTTGTTTTGACTTTTGTTTTAAACTCATAAAATCAAGCAAGTTGGTTCTACGTGTTACTGTTATTTGTCCCTGCTTAACCTTTTCTTGATATTGTTATTATTATGATTATATTTGTATTAATATTATTATTATTATTATTAGTAGTAGTAGTAGTAGTTGTAGTAGTCTAGATGTGAGGCTGGATGGGGAAATATTGGAACAAGTAGAGTGTTTTAAATATCTAGGAGGTACGATAAGCAGGAGTGGAGGTATGGAAATGGAGGTAAAACAGAGAGTGTGTGAAGGAAGGAAAGTTTTCGGAGCAATGGGAAGTATGTGGAAGACGAGAAATCTCGGAATGAAAGTAAAAAGTGCAATGTATCAAGGAATTGTTGTGCCAACAGTGATGTATGGGGCTGAGACATGGGCTCTCAAGAAAAAGGAGAGAAGAAAGCTGGATGTGATGGAGATGAGCTGGTTGAGGAGTATGTGTGGAGTTACTCGTAGAGACGGATTGAGGAATGAAAAGATACGTAGGAGAGTGGAGCAGCAGGAACATTTGTCAGCCAGAGTGGACAGAAGGGTGCTGAGCTGGTATGGTCATGTTGAACGAAAGGGAGATGAAAGGCTTACAAAGAGAATATTTGAGTCAGATACAAGGGGAGATAGAAGCGCAGGAAGACCCCCATTGAGATGGAGAGTCTGTGTAAGACAAGCTTTGGATGATAGAGGAATGTTATAGATCAGGCAAAGGAAGTGGTAATAAACAGGAATGAATGGAGAATGCTTGTGAATAGTTGAGTGAACACGTGGTCATTTGGGGGAAGGGGTCAGGCGCAAGTTGGACTAGATAATAGTCCATCAGGCGCCTGGCCCGGGGGGACGCTTAATATGAAGGGTGCGCCTGGAAGTGTGGTGGGTGGGCTTGTGGCTTTGGCTCCGCTGCATGTCTGCCTGCCGAGATCGGAGCCTCTCCGGGCGGTCGGGGGCCAGGGGAGTGCTGGAGCGACCTTGGTGACTCTGGTCTCTGGGTATTCTCCTGAGTGACATAGATGTGTGTGAATTTTGTGTTTTGTCTGTTTTTTCGTTGTTTTGTCTTGTGTTTTCCCTGTTCTTGCTGGGGATTGGGCCTGAGCATATAGATAGATAGATATAGATAGTAGTAGTAGTAGTAGTAGTAGTAGTAGTAGTATTGAGTATTGAGTATTGTTCACGGAGGATCCTCTCACACCGCACTCCTAGACAAAGTAGAAAGGAAGGCCTTTCGTATCATTAATTCCCGCCCACTCACCAACTCTATGCAATATCTCTCTCTCTCTTCGCCGCAATGTTGTATCTTCCTCGCTTTTCTATCGCTACTACAATAATCAATGTTCCTCAGAGCTCTCCCAGTGTATACCACCTGCTCTATATGTAGGGTAGCCTACGTGTTACCCGTCTTGCAACACAATCCCACCCCTACTATGTGCAACTCTCCAACCCAAGAGTGAAACGTTATGCTCAGTCTGTCCTCTATTCAACAGCTGAGCTCTGGAACTCTCTCCCAAAATCAGTGTTTCCCTCCTCCTATGACTTAAATTGCTTCAAACTCCGTGTGTCCAGGCATTTTGGCTCGAACGTCCCTTGATTTTGGCCCTGTCACTCTTTCAACTATGGGGGAGGCACTCGCTACAGGAAGTTCTGCCTTTTGTCTCCCTCACTCACATAGAAAAAAAGTACCTGTAGTATTAGTATCTTAAGTTTACTACTTATGATTTTCTCTGGATTTCGTTTATTTTGCTTTTCTGTATTTCACGTCTGTTGATCTTATTGTCCAATCATTACAAGTAGGCCAGAAATCGTGACCACTAATCTCTGTAACTTCAAAAGGGCAGGAGCAAATGGGCTGTACATTCCAACACCCATTCCCTTGCTGACTCTTCCCAAATGATAGAAATATTAGTTCGATTGCTCTATTAGTTGTTAGGTTAGAGAGGTTAGTGGTAAAGATTTTTGGCCTAATTATGATGAAAAGACTTTAGTTGTTTATGTTTACAATTTCCCGTGGATTTGTTTTGCTTTCTTACTATATTTTGGTTTGCTAACTTGTGATATAATTTTCTCTTTATAATTCGTCGTCTTTTTATTTTATGTTTTGTTTTCTCATCATTTGTACCGTCTTCTTAACCCAGTTTTCTTTGGTTCATATGTTCCATGGTAGTGTGTTTTGTTTGTTTCTTTATACTGGTAATCGAATCCTGGTTTCTTGCTTACAATTTGCCCTTGTTTGTTGTTGCTATTAATATTTGAAGGAAAATATTGCCTTTTCGGGCTCGGTGATCTAGTACAATAGGCTATATCGATAAAAGTACTACGGTACGCATTTTGTTTGTGTCTCTCCCCCCCCCCCTTTTCTTTACAGCTAGTTTAATAAATGGCAATTCTCCCTTCCAAAAGTAAGATAAATATACTATGTCAATACGAGGCAACAGCAGCACTTGTCTGTTCCTAAAGCCAACACAAGTATCGGAGCCAAATCATTCAAAGTGGCTGGGCCAAACTTTTGAAATAGTCTTCCCCCCCCTAGCATAAAGAATACTATCTCCGCACACTCATTTAGGACGCAGTTGAAAAGTTGTCTTCAGAATACCCAACATCATTATTAGCATGACTACAATGTAAATAATTTTAATCTTCTATTTTATAGTGTAGTTGTATGAATTAGCCTATGCATTGTATGTAAAGGAGAACCATTGTATGTAAAGGAGAACCATTGTATTAATGGAATACAATGTCTGATTATCTCTCTCTCTCTCTCTCTCTCTCTCTCTCTCTCTCTCTCTCTCTCTCTCTCTCTCTCTCTCTCTCTCTCTCTCTCTCTCTCTCTCTCTCTCTCTCTCTCTCTCTCTCTCCTCTTTTTATCCTCCCCTCAGTTACTAACCCATATGTCCCCTACTAACTTCCTAGTCCTGCCACGTTAGTGGCAGGGCAGTAGTTCCCTTTCCAATGTTCCCTTACCCACTCTAAACCACTGTTTGGACACTTGATCCTCAGTGTTTTGGAGGACAAGCAACCTAGAAGGGTCACTAGATCTGTTGTTGCTTGATTTCCTTTGTACTCCTTTGTACTCTCTCTCTCTCTCTCTCTCTCTCTCTCTCTCTCTCTCTCTCTCTCTCCATTTTAGCGTGTTTATGATCCTATCCCCATTGATCGTTCACATTTCATCCTAGTTTTCTTCTGTTTATCTTGTGGATTGTGTATTGTGTTGTTATCGATCGAGCCAGGCCACCACGGTGCGTTACCCCTGGGGCTGCTATATGCAAAATAACAAAGCCCCCCCCGCCCCCCGGAAGTTAGGGTCGATGTACTTCAAAGGCTCTGAGTTTGTTCCAAGTTTCCACTAATTAAGCACTTTTATGTTGGTACCGCTCACCCCCCCCCCCCCCCCCCCCAGGAGGCGCCACCGCGTCACCGAATATTAAAATTGTTCTCCTAACTTCCCACGCCTTCTATTCGAGACCAAAGAAAATGGGAGTAAAAAAAATGATTTGGCTAAACTTTTGTTAAGATAAGTATTGACAAGGCTATTTAAGGGAAGCTTGTTATGACTTTGTTTGTGTACTATACAAGACAAACAATGGAGAGATTTTCAAGACTAAATAAAGTATAAATACAAACATAGCACAAGAGAAGAGGGGGGGGGGGGGGCACTTTTGATATTGGCAAGGAAGCCTAAGTAATTTCTGTTCTCCTAGACAGCTCAAACAATATATACTGTAGATCGTTCAGGATCTATTCAAGCATAAAAAATGTAAGGAAAACTTCGGCATCATTTTTTCATAATTATGTTGAACTTCACAAAGTACAAGGATTTGATAGTTATTTTAGATAAAGAAATCAAATAAATCTTGTAACTTTCTTTTCTTTCGATATGTGCTAACACAAACATCATAAAGATAGTTGTGGACCTATTAAAATTAAGTAAAACAAAAAATACAAGAAAGATTTTTCTTTTTTAAATGGTATTGGTAAAGGAGTTTCAGTAAATATTGTCATAATGTTTGTCTTTAAGTAACACAAATTACAGACAGTAGAAAAGTAAAGTAAGATTTGAACATACTGTTTTCATTATAGACTATCATATTACACACAAAAATATATTTATTTCTTAAATTTATATTAGCATACTAGTTTACATTTCGTTATATTCTTGTTCTTGCTTCTACATTAAAATATTGGTAATAGATAGATAGTCCAAGACCTATTAAAATATTGGTAATAGATAGATAGTCCAAGACCTATTCAAATATTGGTAATAGATAGATAGTCCAAGACCTATTAAAATATTGGTAATAGATAGATAGTCCAAGACCTATTAAAATATTGGTAATAGATAGATAGTCCAAGACCTATTAAAATATTGGTAATAGATAGATAGTCCAAGACCTATTAAAATATTGGTAATAGATAGATAGTCCAAGACCTATTAAAATATTGGTAATAGATAGATAGTCCAAGACCTATTCAAGACTAATTAACATGTACATAAAAATACAACTCAATAAGTGATGTTTGTATTATTAATTGGTGTTGACAAAGATAGTTAACCCTTTGAGTACCAGCGACGTGTGCTATATTTTATTCTAGCTATATTTAGACGATAGTAGGCAGCTTAGGAATGATCTGTGGTAGTTAAAAAGGTTGGTCGAGATAGTTTGAAGCCGTACTATTGCAAGAGGTCCTTCTTAAGCTGAATAAAACCGTCTTAATAGTTGCCAGCATACAGAGAAAAGGATGTGGCCGGCACGGTATGGGTTAACACACTCTGATCCGACGTCTTCTGGGATAATACGATATTTTATTTTTTTATTATTGAGGATTATGCTTGCTTTTGTAATTTGCTCACAATGTATTTTAGTTTGTTCTTTATCTGGTGCAGTGACGCAGCTGTCACTGTATTTGTTTACAACCCACACGCTCTCTGCTATGCCATCTTGTTATGCCTGCACAACACCCTTATTATACAGTACAGTACACTAACAAACACGCCCCGTAAGGGGGGTGAACTGTTTTGGTTCTGTCCTTTTCTATCTTTCTCTGGCTTGTATCCATTTGGCCCCATTCAGCCTACTGTTTTAACACGTTTATCCCCATCCAGGTGTCAATTTTTTACTGGTGAGCGGTAGCGAGCCAGCATATTTTTTATTTTTGTTTGACAGCAGGCTAAATTTGTACATATTTCGATAGAAAAATGTCTCCGGCGAAGCCGGATTCCTTCATATAATGCTGGCTCGCTATCGCTCGCCAGGAAGAAATCGACACCTAGATGGGGATAAACGTCTTAAAATAGTTGGCTGAATGGGGCCGAATGGATACAAGCCAGAGAAAGAGAGCAAAGGACAGAAATAACAAAAAGCAGGTCACCCCCCTTAACTCCCACCCTCACTTACTTAGTATCTCTCTCTCAGTTTTACTATATTGTATGATGTATTTTGTGTTCATAAGTTAAGATTTATTTTGTATTGTCATCCTGATTGCATCACCTGGTATCTATGGGGGTTTGTTTGTGACTAGTAAATAAACCCATATAAGGTGTAGCCTACTTGTTTATCTGTTGTATTATAGATATAAGAACCTCCTGCTATACCATAATAAGAAACTCTCTAGGCTCACAACAATATTCGCAGGGAAGGGTGTCATTGTTTTATTCCTACTCACAAAGACAGTTTAAGCTTGCCATTTTGTATGTACAGTATAATTATATACTCCGGCACATACGCTATTTTTGTTTGTATGTATTTATATAGGCCTATATATATATTTTTTTTTTTTTTTTTTTTTTTTTATTTATACGGTATATATACCGGTATATATATATATTTTTGTTATGTTTTTTTTTTTTTTTTTTTGGGAGGGGGGCGACTCGAGACAGAGCTAGGCATTTTACCTAACATAATCCACCTGCAGTCTACACTCCGATATTAATGTAAGACAGCCCAGACAATTTACGAGGAAAAACTTGCCCATCGTAACAAAATCCCCCAAAATGCGCTGGTACGACTCCCCGTGAAAGGAACTCTTAGAGATGAATAGGAGGGGGGGGGGGGGGGGGAAGAGGAGCATAGAGCCGCGGGGAGGATTAAGGGGGTAGCACTCGCTTTTTATGGACCTCTTTCTCCCTCGTGTTTAACATATTTGTTTTGAGATTTTAAGACGTTCCTTCCATTAGTTTGTCGATTTTATGACCTTTCGCCCCATTTCTTTGTCAATATTAAGAGCTTTCGTGCCATTTAAGTGTCGATTTTTTCCTGGCGAGTGATAGCGAGCCTGTAATTTTAAGAGAAAATGGCCTTCGGCCTTCGGCCGGGAAATTTTTCTACCGAAAAATGTACAAATTTATCTTGAAGGGGGGTCTAGGGGGTGTATTTCTAAGCTTGATGGAGGTCTAACGAGGAAACTAAAAACTAAATGAATAAGTTAATTAATAGCCCCAAAAAACCGGCCACAATCCCCTTAAAAATATATGTGCCTTATGCTCGTAAAATATATTATGTGCGTCCCTTCCCCGTTGATGAATACCTTTACCATGAAGAGGCAGAATGAGGTGGAGAGGAGAGTGCAGCGGAGGATTATTTTTTTATAGGATCCTTGGTCATGATTTTGTGGTAATTTTTTTTTTGTTTTTTTTTTTTGGTCTGCTAGGTTGAGGGGAGATAGGTCGTTTTTATGGTCCCCCTTCTTCCTCGTGTTTAGCCCCATCAGTTTTCAGATATTGTGACGTTCGGCCCATTTGTTTGCCGATTTTAAGACCTTTCGTCCCATTTCTTTGTCAATATTTTCCATCGAAAAATGTACACATTTATCTTGAAGGAGGGTCTTGGTGTATTTTTTTTTTTTTTAAAGTATAATAGAGGTCTAGCGATGAAACTATAAAATTTATAAATATATAAATAAATCGACCAAAGACTAACCACTTGTCCCATATATATATATATATATATATATATATATATATATATGTTTCTTATCTCTCAGTGGGGTTCGAACCGCCGACCGTCAGGACGATAGCCGACATAAATAGGATAGAGGGTTGAGTGTCTTTTAGACTGCCGTGGTGTAGTTGATTAAAGCGTCGGCTATCGTCCTGACGGTCGGCGGTTCGAACCCCACTGAGAGATTAGAAACATTTAGTGGCTCACGTGTATGTGTGATATATACTCAATATATATATATATATATATATATATATATATATTACTGTATGCGCACGATTATGTAATGCACTGACTGGAGTACTCGTAGACAAAGGTGGACGTGTAATGAGAGAGAGAGAGAAAGAGAGAGAGACACACATTCACAAAAATATGATGTAGTTTTTAACACTACCGTCCAAGTAGAAGCGACACTTTTGTGTTTTGATTATTATTATTATTATTATTATTATTATTATTATTATAAGAAGTAGTAGTAGTAGTAGTAAATTGTCATTAAAGGAATCATGATCAGTTTGTATTCATCATAAATTTATTTTGTGTTTAGGTTATTTTGTGGACTAAGTGATAATAACCACTCGTTTTTTAGCTTCAATAAATGCACTTTCCACGTAAACTAATGCTTTATTCATTTTACCAAATAAAATGATTAACTATCTACGTTTTATTAAAATTCCCTCTATATTCTCCTCATTAACCGCTGAGAGAGAGAGAGAGAGAGAGAGAGAGAGAGAGAGAGAGAGAGAGAGAGAGAGAGAATGCTAAAAAAAAAAAAAAAACACACACAAAGACATTTCAGCAACCCAACACACACACATACCACACACACACACACACACACACACACAGACACACACACACAGACACACACACACACACACACACACACACACACACACAAACACACACACACACACCCACACACACACACACACACACACACACACACACACACACACACACACACACACACACACACTAAACTGAACAGGCAGGGTTGGAGAAGCTGTCATCATAAGGGCTGGGAAATATTTAGAAGACAAGCCCACAAATAGCAATGGAGACAAGGACATTTCGCTGACAGACGATTCGCTTTATTTTGGGAGGAGCTGAAAAAAGATACTTACCTCACACGGACAGGATCGATCACACACACACACACACACACACACACACACACACACACACACACACACACACACACACACGTCGCCAATTGGCTAAAATACAGACTACACACACATCCACAGCCATTCCAACAGTACATAAAACACTTAACATGCATTTCACGCAATACATTCCCAGTTAAGGAGGCGCGATAATAATGAGCTTAGCTCGCATTGCGTGGATTCCCCTTGACGAACAAGTAACTGAGTAACTGAGTAACACACACACACACACACCAGCACACGGGCGTACACACATGATACACATATAACACGCGCACACGACAACAACAACAACATACCCACATTTACAATATCACACAAAACCATATTGGCTAAACAAACACACACACACACACACACACACACACACACACACACACACACACATATACACACACACACACGCATACTAAGGAATGAAAGTGGGGGTATTGGAGGGAAGGGTGGGGGGGGGGTCATCGGATACTAGTCAATTAGACAATATTAATGGTTTCCATCAGTCTATTCGCTGTAACTAGGCGAGAAATCATGAACTCTAATCCTCTCTAACTCAAAAAGGGCTAGAACAAATTAGGTGTACATCTCCACATCTATTCCTTGGCTGACTCTTCCAAAATGGTAGAAATATTAGCTCGGTTACTCTAGTCGTTTTTGAGTTACAGAGGTTAGAGGTCATAATTTCTCGCCTACTTAGAGCTAATAGACTATAGTACCAACTGAAAGTACCGACGAAGTTTGATTGAATACTCTCAATTACGTTTGGAGAAGTCCTACATGTAAACAGATAAACAGACAGACAGACAGACAAATATCAACGATCACATACAGACAAAAAGCAACGATCACAGACAGACAGACAGACAGAAAGACAAATAGCAACGATCACACAATATCCACAAACTTGGTGGGGATAATATAAATACTCATAAAACCAAATCTAAGCTTTCAGTGGTTTGTGAGGTAAAGGGGTATTGCTCGCTTTTTCTGCCCCCCCCCCCCCCCCCCCCTTCTCCCTCATGTTTAGCATATTAGTTTGTGGTTTTTGTGTCAATATTAAAACCTTTCGTGCCCTTTAGGTGTCGATTTTTTCCTAGCGAGCTATAGCGAGCCTCTAATTTTAGAAAGAACCCGCCTTTGGCCGAGACATTTTTCTACCGAAAAATGTACACATTTATCTTGAAAAGGGGTCTAGGGGGTGTTTTTCGGAGGTTTAGCGAGGAAACTCAAAACTATATCTATATACTAGCTATATCTATATCCTCAGGCCCAATCCCCACTTTTGTTTTCTTTTTCAAAACTAACTAAATAAATAAATATATAGACCAAAAACTAAGCAGTACGGTACCCCCTTAAAGAGCCGAGCAATATCCAGCCAGGCGACACCTCTTGACAACACTCAACATTTTACCCGAGGTGGCTGGGTCAAGGCTGTCGCTTGGTCAGGATTTACTACGCTACTTTTGAGCATAATATATATTATTATTAGTATTATTATTATTATTATTATTATTGTATCAGTTATTTTGCCTTTATATTGTCTTTGTTCAAGTTTTTGTTTATTTAGTTTGCAAGTTTTACATTTTAATATATATATATATATATATATATATACGTAATATGAGTCTGGCATCACATTAATACACGACTGCCCTTCGACGACTAGTAATGATCAAATGGTGATATGACCTTCATCGGAACATTCTCATTACGCAAACAATATTCATGCATGGCGAACAACAGGCAGTAATGAGTTATTATATATTAATAAATAATTATATACACACACACACACACACACACACACACACACACACACACACACACACACACACACACACACACACACACACACACACTCTCTCTCTCTCTCTCTCTCTCTCTTTCTGCAGTTCCTCGCTTCCAGGTCACCTAGTAAACCAATCGTCGTCCACATCTTAACCCTCTCCCAGTCAAATAAAAAAAAGTCAAATAAAAATATCTTGCCAATCAGCGCCTCTCTCTCTCTCTCTCTCTCTCTCTCTCTCTCTCTCTCTCTCTCTCGTCTCTCTCTCTCTCTCTCTCTCTCTCTCTCTCTCTCTCTCTCTTCCTTCAGGCTCTCTCTGTCTCCTCATCTCTCTCTCTCTCTCTTTCTCTCTCTCTCTCATCTCTCTCGCGTCTCTCTCTCCTCTCTATCTCTCTACGTTAGCCAACGTCACACCGATATTCAAAAAAGGCAAGCAAATCCCCTACCCAGTAACTATCGTCCAATTAGCTTAACCTCAGTTGTATGTAAAATGCGCAGAAAACGGTCATACGAGGACAGAACCTCGTAAATCACTTGGAGGAAAATAACATACTTAAAGGATACTCAACACGGGGTCTTTCGTAAAAAACGTTTCCTGTTTAACAAACCTCTTAGACTTCTTTCCATCGATATCCTCAACCTCTAACGATGAGAGTAAAGCTGTCAGATATTATATACCTTGAATTTTTTTTCCGCAAAAGGCCTTGTGGGGACAAAAAAGTTCGCCCCACAAACGTTTACTGCTCAAAACTAAAAGCGCATGGAATACAATACGGTGTGTTGAAATGGCTAGAAAATTGGCTTCAGCCACAGAAAGCAAAGGGTAGTCATCACCGGTAAGGCATCTAAATGGCACCAATGTAATTAGCGGGGTACCCCCAGGGATCGGTACTAGGACCAATTCTCTTTCTTAATTTTACATCAACGCATAGATGATGGTCTCACCTGCACAATCTCAAAATTTGCTGACGATACAAAAATTGCAAATAGCGTACTCTCAAAACGAACAAGTTGACGATATGCAACAAATCTAGATTAAATTGTCATGTTGGGCCCAAATTTGGCACATGAGTTTCAATGCGGATAAATGTAAAGTACTAAATGTCGGATACCTAAAGGAGAAAGCAAACTATTCGATGAATGGCACTCCGCTTAAGAATGTAAACAGAGAAACTGTGATCTGGGAGTCGAACAATATCCCGAGTAACCTAAAACCGAGTCAACAATGTCCAGAAGTTTTAAGAATGCAAACGAAAATAATTGGCTTTATAGGCAGGTCATTTGAGCATAAATCCAAAGAAGTTATCCTAACCCTTTACAATTCCTTAGTCCGCCCTTCTTCTGGAATACTGCGTTCAATCCTGGGGCCCTTATTACCCCAAAAAGCTCTCAACAAGCTCGAACGAGTTTCAACGTATAGTTACCAAAATGATACCTACTCCTAAAGCACAAACCATACGAAGAGCGTCTTAGAGAATTAAATCTATGTCCTTATAAACCCGCGCAGATTAAGAGGCGACTTAATTCAAGTGTTCAAAATCATCAAAGCCATCGACAATATTCACTGTATTAAGTACTTCACTAGCGACCAATCTAACTACACGCGGGGAACCTGTTTTGCAAAATTATTGTGAAATCTTTTAAACCTCGCAACGAAGAATCTAAGAATTTCTTCTTCAATCGAGTTGTCAACTTGTTTGAATGGGCTTCCCCGAGACGTTATAGACTGCAGCACAGCGTTGCTTCATTTAAATTCCGCCTAGACAGAGTATCCCAGATCAAACCAACGCGACTGACGGCGTTTTGTAAAATGAATAACTTTATGCGTCCCCTCAGTTACTAACCCATATGTCCCCCACTAACTTCCTAGTCTGGCCAACGTTAGTGGCAGGGCAGTAGTTCCCTTTCCAATGTTCCCTTACCCCTCTAAACCACTGTTTGGACACATTGATCCTCAGTGTTTTGGAGGACACAAAGCGACCTAGAAGGGTCACCTAGATCTGTTGTTGCTTGAGTTCCTTTGTAACTCATTTGTACTCCTTTGTACTCTCTCTCTCTCTCGTCCTCCTCTCTCTATATATATATATATATATATATATATATATATATATATATATCTTTCTCTCTCTCTCACTCTCTCATTCGGACTCTCCGGCAAAACTAAGCCCCAGACTGTTCCTAAACTCTCCGGCAAACCTTCCTGTAAAGTTAACGGGGAAGCCACCTGCACCAGTGGGTCATCGGGAGGGAGAGTTGTATAAATCTCTTGACAGTCACTAATATAGTAATTTGTGGGGAGAGTTGTGTAAATCTCTTGACAGTCACCTCTTACTCATTTAGGTGTCGATATTATTTCCTGGCGAGCGATAGCGAGCCTGAAGTTTTAAGAGGAACTGGCCTTCGGCCGGGATATTTTTCTACTGAAAAATGGACAAAATTATCTTGAAGGGGGATTCTATTTTTTTTTTTTTTAAAGTTTGCTGGAGTTCTAGCGAGGAAAATAATAAATAAAGGAATACATTAATTACTAGACCAAAAAAACGGCCCATCTCCCCTTAATGTACAAATATTAAACTACTATGTGTCTGCGTCATATAAATACCAAGTTTACGTTACCGACAACATATTCCTGCACACAAACATCGTAATAAGCTGAGTAATCAGGATGACGATGTGGGAAACCACCGTCAGATTCTCCCTATAAATGTCGCAATCACCTGCTCACTACCCCTCCACCTCTCAGCTCCACCACCACCACCACACACACACACACACACACACACACACACTGCAATATTGAGTACTGTACCGGCTGGTGTCTGCGGGAACACATAATTAATTGAGATACCAGTACTGTAGTTAGTACGGTTGCGCTAATAAATCATGTCTCAGCTGTC
>CM064522.1:3283287-3309375 GCA_032716605.1 Paralithodes platypus | reverse complement strand
CCCATGAATCAATCAGTGTGTGTGCCTTGGATATCTCATTCTCATATCTTATTATCTTTCTCTCTGTACTCTATATACATTAACCTTAAAAAGGCTTTAGAATATGGTCGTGTGACGAATAAAACTAATGTGAAAGTATGAGAGAGGATTTGAATTTTCCCAGAATCTGATATAAAGCAATAGATATTTGCTAATTTAATTTGTGAAGGCAAAGGTTTTCTCCATAGCAAAGCATCATGAGTCGTATTCTTAATGATGTAAGAACTACGAAGGTTGTTGCTTATATTGTATCATTAAAAAAAAATAAGAAACCAAGTATTAAGCTATGAAAGAATACTTGACTTTATTCAGCTACTCAAAACTAACATTAGTGTTGGGCGAGGTTTGCATTCACCCCCGGCACCGACAACAACTTCCCTGGATCCCCCAAAACCAACGATGCCACCAACAGCACTGCAGACGACCCAACCCCGGATCAAGAGCCAAATATGTATCCCCCCCCCCCCACTCCCAGGCGCAAAGAGTAATAACCCAATATATGCAAGAATGCGATCACCTAAATACCCAAACGAGGCAAACACAAGTTGGGCCTCGCAATGTGATTGGCTCACTTACAGTAGGAGGACCAGAGAGGCTCTTCAATCTAGGATGGAACCATATAAAGCCAGAATTATCTTTTCAAAATACAAAGGCTTGCAGACGGGATACACATTTAGACCCTCCTCCTCCTCTCTGCCTCACCCCAAGCAGATAACCCACTCTGTAGCAGGTGGCAGTAAGGGCTTACGGGATCTTCCCAGAAAGAATCATAGACAAAGGGCTGACTACCCTAACATAGAGAATAATAAACGTTTAGGCAATAGTCCCAGTGTCCTGCCTACCGTGCCACAGGAGGTTCCCCTGCCAGAGTGTGACGAGCTCTGGAAGTTAAGAAACTTGGTGAAAACCAAGGACAATGACAACTTTGAAGAATAAATCGTCAGTGGAAAGAGGAGCTCCCCAAGACATTAAAGGAGTAGAGAGAGGGGTCGCCTGCAACCTCGCCCGAAACCAGACAACCCTGTAGGAGACGACGCCCCAAGCAGCGCAGTCATCCCTGTTGTTTGAGAGTTTCTGTTGTTTGAGAGTTCCTGATATTTGAGAGTTCCTGTCGTCTGTGCGTTCCTGTTGTCTGCGAGTTCCTGTCACTCGCGAGGTCCTGTTGCTCGTGAGGTTCTGTCGCTTGTGAGGTTCTGTCGCTCGCGAGTTCCTGTTCCTCGCAAGGTCCTGTCGCTCGCGAGCCCCTGTTCCTCGCAAGTTCCAGTCATTCGGGAGATACCTGTAGCAGAATCAGACACCTCAGTGCTGACCATCCTATGACCCTCACCTTTGCCTCATCCCCCTTCTTGTTCAAGAAAACATATGTAGCTGGGTCGGACGCCCTAAAGGTGTCGGCCAACACCTCCATTGACGTCTCCAACCCCAAAGAGCTATCGAGTCCAACCCCACATGGCCCATCTCCCTTTGTTGCCCAAGTCACAACCACCCCCAAGAGGACTCAACATGGAGCATCTCCCCCACCGCTATCTGCCCAGCTATGCCAACCACTTTGAGACACCGTGGTTGACCCGAGGTTACGTACACTGGTAGCCTTTATAAAACCTCAATGCTCTGTAGTCTGTACTGCCGCCAGCCAGCTCCCGCACTACCACCCCTCCACCCCCACACACAGCTACTGTCCCTTCCTCAAGGTTACCTTTGGAGTAATAAGACCCAATCAAAAGGCCCTGAAGAGAGGGAACACCTGCCTGGTGACATATTGTATCTATACATTGTATATAATTATGTATTTGTATTTCCGGTATTGTGTTCCTGTGTATAGTGTACTCCTTGTAGTTATTGAGTCAGTTACCCTATTGCATAAATAACTATCAGTGTGCACTGTTTGTATCCCTACTTCCAGTCAAGCCCTTAGTGTATGCCTTAATGATATTGGCACTTCAGGTATATGTCTACATACTTAGGTGTTTGATCGTGGGAAGGTTTAGGAATATCAGCCATGGTGGGTGTCATCCAGACCATAATGAATGAAGATATTGGAACTGAGTGTTAATGAAAGAGAACTTAAAATCTCCTAAGTTTTAAAAGGTAACACAATATCTCGTCTTATTTCGTTCATTTAGTGGGCCCACTTCGTTTGTCTCTCTCTCTCTCTCTCTCTCTCTCTCTCTCTCTCTCTCTCTCTCTCTCTCTCTCTCTCTTCTCCCTCTCTCTCTCTCTCTCTCTCTCTCTCTCTCTCTCTCTCTCTCTCTCTCTCTCTCTCTCTCTCTCTCTCTCTCTCTCTCCTGCTCTCTCTCTCTCTCTCTCTCGCGCTCCTGCTCTCTCTCTCTCTCTCTCGCTCTCATCTCCTCCTCTCTCTCGCTGCTCTCTCTCTCTCATCTCGCTGCTTCTCTCCTCGTCCTCCTCTCTCTTCTCATCTCTCTCTCATCTTTTTTTTGGGGGGTGAGGGGGGTTGTTTCCCTTTCGGCCCCATTCGGCCTACTGTTTTAAGACGTTTATCCCCATCCAGGTTGCATCGGTTATTTCCTGGGGAGCGGGATCGAGCCTGCATCATTTTTACAATGTACTTGCCAGTAGGCTAAATTTGTAAATTTTTCGATAGAAAAATTTCTCCGGCAAAGCCGGATTTTTCCATACAATGCTGGCTCGCTAGCGCTCGCCACGAAGGAATCGACACCTGGATGGGGATAAACGTCTTAAAACAGTAGGCTGAATGGGGCCGAATGGATACAAGCCAGAAAAATAGAGAAACTGAGATAAAAGAAGCACGTGACCCCCCTTAAAGAGTAGGGTTTCACGCTGGGAATGTGTAGGATTACGGCTGTATGTTCCAATATACCGTATATGTTGTTGCACCTTTGTCTTGTTGGCTGCCATTGTGGTCTTATCCTTTCCTTCACGCCTCGCCTCCTTCACTCCTAGCCTCCTCTCTCGCTCCCCTTCTCTCTCTCTCTCTCTCTCTCTCTCTCTGTTCGGAGTGACTAATAGGGACTGCAAGATCTGTGCAGTCTGTGTATATATGTAACTCTATGTAACTCTTTCTCAATCCAATACTTGCGCGAGTCGTCTGTTTCTTCATTTCTACCACTCTCCTTCCCACCTTGCATGCCTCCTTCACTATCTCCTTCAATTCCTCTATTCCTACCTCTTCTTCCATCCTCCCTCGCTCCCTCTCTCTCCTTTCTGCCTTCCTCTCCAAGCTCTTCTCCCTGTTCTTTCCATGTCTCTTCCCTCTCATACGTCTCCTTCCTTCTTCCCTTACAGCTCTTCCACTCTTCTTCCCTCCTTCCTTCTTGTCACCCACCTCCATCTCTCCCTCCCTCCTACATCGTCTTTCCCAGTGAAGCAGCACTTATGAGATAGATCCTTTGTCTCCTTCTGCAGCACACACACACACACACACACACACACACACACACACACACACACACGATATATATACCTTAGATCCGAAGCCCACGAACCTTTTGATCCGAAGCACACAAACCTTTTGAAGCGAAAACAGAAGGCTTACAGGTCACGACATTCGGCCGCTGCTTGTTAGAGACTAGAGATTTTAGTAAATACAAGTAAAACGACATTGTATTTTCCTAATACTTCTAGTTATACTGCTAATACTTTGAATAATACACCTAATACTCATACAATTATTATATCTTGTTGGCCCATAAAGAATTGATGCATTAAGACGAAGATGTCTTCTTACACATGAGCTAATAATAATGGTGTCAGACGCCCTATTCCTCTAAGGGATGGGCACGAATTAATCGCCCTCATTTTCCGAGAAACCTTACTATCTATATTATATTGTTAGTATTGTGCCTACTTTTTCATTCCAGAATTGTCTGATTTTAATTTCCCCAGGGCCCCAACTCATGTCACATTCTCATTATATTTTCAGAGTTTATTGATGGAACGACTGCATATTTAACGCCCCATGATTGTCGATAATTCACCCCCTGGTACTGTCCATCACCTGTCTTGTGGATTATTATTATTGTATTATGAGTGACCATTTTTGGGGCTCACCTTTACCTACATCAAGTATAGTTTTACTTAGAGGCACTTTGATGAGTTATCTCCTTTATTATTGTCTGTCTGTCACTGGCTGTTGGTATGTCACTGGCCAGAAGTCTGTCTGTCACTGGCTGTTGATCTGTCACTGGCTAGAAGTCTGTCTGTCACTGGCTGTTTGTCTGACACTGGCTAGAAGTCTGTCTGTCACTGGCTGTTGGTATGTCACTGGCCAGAAGTCTGTCTGTCACTGGCTGTTGATCTGTCACTGGCTAGAAGTCTGTCTGTCACTGGCTGTTTGGTCTGTCACTGGCTAGAAGTCTGTCTGTCACTGGCTGTTGGTATGTCACTGGCCAGAAGTCTGTCTGTCACTGGCTGTTGGTATGTCACTGGCCAGAAGTCTGTCTGTCACTGGCTGTTGATCTGTCACTGGCTAGAAGTCTGTCTGTCACTGGCCAGAAGTCTGTCTGTCACTGGCTGTTGATCTGTCACTGGCTAGAAGTCTGTCTGTCACTGGCTGTTTGTCTGACACTGGCTAGAAGTCTGTCTGTCACTGGCTGTTGGTATGTCACTGGCCAGAAGTCTGTCTGTCACTGGCTGTTGATCTGTCACTGGCTAGAAGTCTGTCTGTCACTGTCTGTTTGGTCTGTCACTGGCTAAAAGTCTGTCTGTCACTGGCTGTTGGTATGTCACTGGCCAGAAGTCTGTCTGTCACTGGCTGTTGATCTGTCACTGGCTAGAAGTCTGTCTGTCACTGGCTGTTTGTCTGACACTGGCTGTCTGTCTGTCACTGGCTGGTTGTCTGTCTGTCACTGGATGTCTGTCTATCTGGCTCTATCTATTCCACCCTGTTTGTCTATCAATATTTACGTTTCTGTCTGCACGCATGTCTTTCTGTCAGCCTGCCTGTCCCTGTCTGCATGCCTACGCGTCTGTCTGTCTGTCTGTCTGTGTAATATAATATATATATACTGTATATATATATATACGGTATATTTGTATATATATTGAATGCCATCTCTCCTCCTACAAACCTGATCTTCTTTTCGTCACCGAAACTCAAGCATTCAAACGGTACCGACACCTTAAAACTCAAGACTCTCATTCTTCCTATGTTTCTGCCCGGAATCAAGCCAAATCTGTTCTTCGACTTGCCAAACACTCTTTCATCAATAATAAATGCACTGAACTATCCAACTCTAGCTCTTCCCAAGCTTTCTGGCATCTAGCCAAAAACCTCTCCAACAGTTTCACTTCCTCGTCTTTCCCTCCCCTTTCCCACTCTGATGGCACAACCATCACTTCTTCCTCTGACAAAGCTAAACTCTTCGCTCAAACTTTTGCTAGAAACTCCACCTTGAATGATTCCGGTTCTATTCCTCCCTCTCCACCCTCCTCTCTCTTACTTATGCCTAATATCCTAATCTCTTCTAAAGATGTACTTTCTACTCTCTCTGGGCTTAATACTAATAAGGCATACGGTCCGGAAGGTGTTCCTCCAGTTGTACTCAAAAACTGTGCTTCCGTGCTGACTCCCTGCCTAGGCAAACTCTTTCGTCTCTATCTATCCTCTAACGTCTTCCCTTCATGCTGGAAGTTTACTCTCATTCAACCTGTCCCAAAGAAGGGTGACCGCTCTGAACCCTCCAACTATCGTCCAATTGCTGATCTCTTGTATTTCTAAAGTTTATGAAACTATTCTTGCTTCCAAATTTCTTAAGCATTTCTCTTCTCATAATCTGCTCTCAGATTGCCATTATGGCTTCCTTAAAGCGTCGGCTATCGTCCTGACGGTCGGCGGTTCGAACCCCACTGAGAGATTAGAAACATTTAGTGGCTCACGTGTATTTGTGATATATACTCAATATATATATATATATATATATATATATATATATATATATATATATATATATATATATATATATGGGAAGGTGTGGCAAAGTGGTCTTGCCACTGTACTGGTAATCCAATGGACCCGGGTTCGAATCCCAATATGTCAATGGGAAGATATTATTGGGATGGAATTTGTGCTGTACCTAGTTTCAGTGCATTACCACAGCACACCGAAATACCAAAAAAAATACCCTCATTGTTCCCTGATGAAATAGCATTGTATGAATATTTCCATATTCAAAATATGTTAAGGGGGGCAATGCCTAGTAAGTCAATTGCTCAATAGGTGGCGTTCTGAGTGTGAGGGTCCGAGTGTGGGGGATGAGACGGTAAAGCGCAGAGGCGAAGTGGCTTCAGAGATGGAGTTGCTTCGAACCGTAGTGCTTCGCATGCCTCACTCCCTAAACTGGAACAAGACCTCACGGGCCTCACCGTGTTCAGCGGTGTAGTATAAAGGCTCTCAGCCTATGCCCGAGAGGGAGTAGTTGGAATATAGAAAACAAAAAAAATATATATATATATATACGGTATATATATATATATATATATATATATACTGGATAATACACATTTTGGGCTGACCAATTTGAGATACTTTAATATTCCCGGCTGATTTGCGGGTTATGACCGCATTGGAATTACTCTAGCGTTTGTTAATTAGGTGTAGCTAATTATTTAATGAAGGCTGGACTACACCTATCAGCATAGTTAGCTATTTACAATTAATTAACCCTCTCAGTGTATTGTTTATTATAATTAGTCGATTTTCTTCAGTTTAACAATATCCTGTGGGCGTGAGTTAGCTAATTAAGATTGCTATTACCCCTTCAAGAACGCCTTCCACGCATTAACAGTCTAAGATTAGCCAGAGTAAAATCTGTATTGCACTGAGAGGGTTGACACTGTCCGATTCGACTTATTATGGGTTATCAGGATATTTTGTGTAATTATCATTTGATGATTTTGCTTGTTGTTGTTTTGTTCGAGCAATATCATACCGGTAATACTTTGTTCGAGCAATATCATACCGGTAATACTTTGTTGGAGCAATATCATACCGTTAATACTTTGTTTGAGCAATATCATACCGGTAATACTTTGTTCGAGCAATATCATACCGGTAATACTTTGTTTGAGCAATATCATACCAGTAATACTTTGTTCGAGCAATATCATACCGGTAATACTTTGTTCGAGCAATATCATACCGGTAATACTTTGTTCGAGCAATATCATACCGGTAATACTTTGTTCGAGCAATATCATACCGGTAATACTTTGTTCGAGCAATATCATACCGGTAATACTTTGTTCGAGCAATATCATACGGTAATACTTTGTTCGAGCAATATCATACCGGTAAGTACGTGGTTCGAGCAATATCATACCGGTAATACTTTGTTCGAGCAATATCATACCGGTAATACTTTGTTCAGCAATATCATACCGGTAATACTTTGTTCGAGCAATATCATACCGGTAATACTTTGTTCGAGCAATATCATACCGGTAATACTTTGTTCGAGCAATATCATACCGGTAATACTTTGTCCCATATGTTAACCAAAGCTCCTTCACACACACACACACACACACACACACACACACACACACACACACACACACACACACACATACCGGTAATACTTTGTCCCATATGTTAACCAAAGCTCCTTCTCACACACACACACACACACACACACATACATACACACATACCGGTAATACTTTGTCCCATATGTTAACCAAAGCTCCTTCTCACACACACACACACACACACATACATATATATATATATATATATATATATATATATATATATACATATACACAGTATATGATTATCAAATAACGTTATTTTAGGATATGGCCTATCGATTAGGACAGTTAGATAGACAGGGCCTCCATCCACGCAATGTCAACCCTTCCACCTGTCAGAACTTACTGACAAGTTATCGTTTGGCATTAAGGGGGAGGTAGTTGCTTTTTCTCCCTCATGTTTAGTCCCATTAGCTTTGAGATTTTAAAACTTTCGTTCAATTAATTTGGCGATTTTAAGACATTTCCCCCCATTTCTTTGTCAATATAAAGACCTTTCGTAACATTTAGGTGTACCTGGCGAGCGATAGCGAGCCAGTTATTCTAAGAGGATATATAATATGTGTTCTGTCACCTCTCTTTCCTTTCTCGTCTCTTGTTGATCCTCCCTACCCCTTGTGGGAGTCAGGGTTGGCTACTGACTGACTAACTGCCTGACTGACTACATATGTTTTATGTATTTTATTTTATTTTTTATTTTTTTTTCTATATTCCAACTTACTTCCTCTCGGGCATAGGCTGAGAGCCTTAACATTCACCGCTTTACAATGAACAGTGAAGCCCGTGAGGTCTTGTTCCAGTCTAGGGAGTGAGACATGTGAAGCACGTAGAGTACAACGAGCACCTGCCATCTTGCCTTCCCATGAGGCACGGTGCTCACTCATGGCCCGAAACGACCCCATCTCTGAAGCCACCTCGTTCCCGTGCTTCACTGTCTCACCCCCTACACTCGGACTCTCACACTTACACACACACAACGCCACCTGTTGAGCAGATAACTCACCAGCCATTGCACCCCTATAGCATATTTTGAATATGGGAATATTCATACAGTGCTATTTAATCAGGGAACAATGAGGGTATTTTATTGACGTTTCGGTGGGCTTGTGGTAATGCACTGATACCAGGTACAGCACAAATTCCATCCCAATAATATCTTTCCATTGATACATCGGGATTTGATCCCGGGACCTTTGGATTACCAGGCCAGTGGCAAGACCACTCCACCACACTCTATAATGTAATAGAGTATGAGGTATGTCCGCTATTTATTTATTGGTGTTTATATATATTGCACACACACACACACACACACACACACACACACACACACACACACACACACACACACACACACACACAAGATCTGGAAATCAACGCTAATATGAAAACAAAAAAAAACACAGTGAACACCCAATGTTTTTCGTATAAATTCTAAGTGTGAGGCCACCATTTCAACAATTCTACTATTACTATTGCGATAATTGCCGAACCAGAAACAAAACATTCGAACTTCAAAGGAGATTTTCTGGAATTTTCGAGCGGTGCAGAGCCATAATTCTCGGTATGGAATGCTGCCAACAAATTTCTGGTGGTCGAAAATAGAGGGACGTGGTTTTCTGGGGCAATATACGAGAGAGAGAGAGAGAGAGAGAGAGAGAGAGAGAGAGAGAGAGAGAGAGAGAGAGAGAGAGAGAGAGAGAGAGAGAGGAAAGAAGGGAGAGGGGGAGGAAAGAAGGGAGAGAGGGAGGAAAGAAGGGAGAGAGGGAGGAAAGAAGGGAGAGAGGGAGGAAAGAAGGGAGAGAGGGAGGAAAGAAGGGAGAGAGGGAGGAAAGAAGGGAGAGGGGGAGGAAAGAAGGGAGAGGGGGAGGAAAGAAGGGAGAGAGGGAGGAAAGAAGGGAGGGAGTGAGGAAAGAAGGGAGGGAGTGAGGAAAGGAGGGAGGGAGTGAGGAAAGAAGGGAGGGAGTGAGGAAAGAAGGGAGAGAGTGAGGAAAGAAGGGAGAGAGGAAGGAAAGAAGGGAGAGAGGGAGGAAAGAAGGGAGAGGGGGAGGAAAGAAGGGAGATAGGGAGGACAGAAGGAAGAGAGGGAGGAAAGAAGGAAGAGAGGGAGGAAAGATGGAAGAGAGGGAGGAAAGAAGGAAGAGAGGGAGGAAAGAAGGAAGAGAGGGAGGAAAGAAGGGAGAGAGGGAGGAAAGAAGGGAGAGAGGGAGGAAAGAAGGGAGAGAGGGAGGAAAGAAGGGAGAGAGGAAGGAAAGAAGGGAGAGAGGGAGGAAAGAAGGGAAAAATGGAGGAAGAAGGGAGAGGGGGAGGAAAGAAGGGAGAGGGGAGGAAAGAGGGGAAAGAGGGAGGAAAGAAGGGAGAGAGGGAGGAGAAAAAGAGGGGAGAGAGGGGGAGAAAAGGAAGGGAGAGGGGAGGAAGGAAGGGAGAGAGGGAGTGAAGAACAGAGAGAGAGAGAATGAAGAAGGGAGAGAGGGAGTGCAGAAGGGAGAGGGGGAGGGAAGAAGGGAGAGGGAGGAGGAAGGAAGGGAGAGAGGGAGGAAAGAAGGGAGGGAGAGAGGAAAGAAAGAAGGGAGAGGAGGAAAGAAGGGAGAGAGGGAGGAAGGAAGGGAGAGAGGAGGAAAGAAGGGAGAGAGGGAGGAAAGAGGGAGAGGGGGAGGAAAGAAGGGAGAAGGAGGACATAAGGCGAGAGGGAGGAAATAGGGGAGAGAGGAGGAAGAAGGGAAAGAGAAGGGAGAGGGGAGGAAGGAAGAGAGTGAGAAAGAAGGGATGAGAGGGAGGAAGGGAGAGAGGAACAGGGTGGAAGGGAGAGAGGGAGGAGAAGCAGAGAGAGGAGGAAAGAAGGGAGAGATGGAAGAAGGAGAGAGGAGGAAGGGAGAGAGGGAGGACAGAAGGGAGAGAGAGGGAGGATAATGGTAATACAGAACGAGGAGGAGGAAGAGAAAGTGGGAATGAGTTTTAGACTTATTAACCCTTTCAAGATCCAATACGCATTTTTTCCTGTGCCACAGATCCTCCTTAAGCTGTATACAATTCCCTAATGATAGCCAGAATAAACTGTCAAAATGCGTCACAATCTTCAAAGGGCTAAGACAAATCTTTAAGTAGAAAATGTTTTGGAAAAAGGGGCACAAAATTAATCAAAATCATATCTCTTTAACCGATGCAAACTTTCCTGGCCTCTTAATGTACTAGAATTATTATGTTCCTTCCAACAACCAACCATACTCCTAAAATCGATTAATGAAATTTACAAACACATGTGGCAGTCCGTGGATTCGAATCCAGGATGCTCACACCGAAAATCAACACCTTATGCATCGCACCACGTAGACAGTTAAACAGCAATTAAGTCTTCGAACTATCTCATTTAACCCTTATTATTACCATAGCTCCTTCTTAAACTGCCATTAACAGGCTTCGAACTATCTCACTTAACCCTTTATATTACCACAGATCCTTTTTAAACTTAACAAAATCGTCTATATACAGCTAGACTAAAAGTTAACAGACGTCGCCGGTACAGAAGGGGTTAAAAACAATACCTCGCGCTCCCCTCCTCCCACGGCGCGGCGGGGTAAATAGGAAAATATAATAATAGTCCCCCCCCCCCGTTTTCCCGTTTTCTACACTCGCTCTCACCACCAATCACCACCCAGTGTGTTTCTGTCATCATTTGTGGGACCAAAGGATAATTGGGTCGTGTTTTGATGGGGCCATTTCAGTCTCGGTGAAAACAACAACATCAATTTACACAACAAACAATAATAACAACAACAACAACAACTACTACGGATGCTTACAATAATACTAGTGATAATAATAATGATACAAATAATAATAATAGTAGTAATAACAACAACAATAATAATGTTAGTAATGAAAATAACAATTTAATAATAATAATAATAATAATGAAAAAAACAACACCAATTACACTAAACTGTCTCCCCTACTCCCGTTTTCTATGACTCTCACCACTAATCACCAACCATTGTTTTTTGTGGACCCAGGGGTAATTGTGTGTTATTGGGATGGGGTTAGTTTAGTTTCAGTGTAAACAACAATATCATAGCCACAACAACAATAACTACACCAACAACAGCAATAATACATAATAATAATTTATAAAATAATATTAACAAATTTAATAATAATAATATTAATAATAATAATAATAATAATTTTACAAATAATAATGTATTTTTGCTAACTCTCAAGATTTCTCCACCTGTTCACTTTGCTGTTTGGCCAATCACCACCTAGTGAGTTTCAGTCTTATTTGTGGACTAAGGAGTACTTGTGTGTGTGTGGTTGTGTGTGCGTTTTTTTTTTTTTTTTTTTTTTTATTGCTGACAACATATTTTCATACTCTCTCTTCTCTCTCTCTCTTGTTTTTTGTTTTGATTTTGTTTTTGTCTTTTTGGCTAAAGGTTTGTTTCTCTAGCCGTATGTTTGTCTTTTGCTATCTATATAGATAGACTGATAAGTCTAATGAATATGTTTTTTGTTAAGTATGACCAGGCCGGGCTTCGAACCCAAACCCAAACCTCATACCAGGCACCAGCTGGGGGTGATTTACTATATTACACGATAATACGGAACAAAATTACCCGCCCGAATCCACCCACTACTTAAGGGGAGATAAGTCGTTTTTCTGGGCCCCCTTCTTCCTCATGTTTAGCCCCATTAGTTTTCATATTTTATGACGTTCGGCTCATTAGTTTGGCGATTTTAAGACCATTCACCCCATTTCTTTGTCAATATTAAGACAATTCGTGTCATTTAGGTATCGATTTTTTTGTGGCGAGCGATAGCGAGCCTGTAATTTAAGCTTCGGCCGGGAAATTTTTCCATCGAAAATAGTACAAATTTATCTTGAAGGAGGGTCGTGGGGATATTGTTTTTCAAGCTTGGTGGAGGTCTAGGGAAGAAACTACTAAAAGACACATATCAAGTAGAGAACAAAAAATCCGTCCACCATCCCTCCTTAATTTAGCAGGGTGTAATAATGGCGTGCTTTACATGGGCGTTATTATCATAGTCCCGGGGCATAGCAGGCTATAAGGTCCGGGGAGTTGCCGGGTTAAGGGGGGGGCACCGCCTTTTTTTGTTTTATCTTTCTCTCCTTATCTCTCTTTTCCTGGCTTGTGTCCATTCGGCCCCATTCAGCCAACTGTTTTAAGACGTTTATCCCCATCCAGGTGTCGATTTCTTCCTGGCGAGCGATAGCGAGCCAGCATTGTATGGAGAAATCCGGCTTCGCCGGAGTCATTTTTCTATCGTAAAATTTACAAATTTAGCTTGCTGTCAAAACAAACAAAAATATATGCTGGCTTGCTACCGCTCACCAGGAAAATATTGACACCTGGATGGGGGTAACAATCTTAAAACAGTAGGCTGAATAGGGCCGAATGGATACAAGCCAAACAGAGAGGGAGAAAAAGAGAACAAAAAAGCCGCTGACCCCCCTTAAGTTTTACAGCAGTATTTTGGTATGGTATGATTATGTGGAACAATTGGAAGAGACACAGTTATTTATGTGGAACAATTGTAAGAGACACAGTTATTTATGTGGAACAATTGTAAGAGACACAGTTATTTATGTGGAACAATTGTAAGAGACACAGTTATTAATGTGGAACAATTGTAAGAGAGACAGTTATTTATGTGGAACAATTGGAAGGGACACAGTTATTTATGTGGAACAATTGGAAGAGACACAGTTATTTATGTGGAACAATTGTAAGAGACACAGTTATTTATGTGGAACAATTGGAAGAGACACAGTTATTTATGTGGAACAATTGGAAGGGACACAGTTATTTATGTGGAACAATTGTAAGAGACAGTTATTTATGTGGAACAATTGTAAGAGACAGTTATTTATGTGGAACAATTGGAAGAGACAGTTATTTATGTGGAACAATTGTAAGAGACAGTTATTTATGTGGAACAATTGTAAGGGACACAGTTATTTATGTGGAACAATTGTAAGAGACAGTTATTTATGTGGAACAATTGTAAGAGACACAGTTATTTATGTGGAACAATTGTAAGAGACACAGTTATTTATGTGGAACAATTGTAAGAGACACAGTTATTTATGTGGAACAATTGTAAGAGACACAGTTATTTATGTGGAACAATTGTAAGAGACACAGTTATATATGTGGAACAATTGTAAGAGACACAGTTATTTATGTGGAACAATTGTAAGAGACAGTTATTTATGTGGAACAATTGGAAGAGACAGTTATTTTACACTGACGAAATATTTTGAAAACTGATTGAAGTACAAATTCGAAGTCAAGTTATCATAATTAGGGGAGCTCAGACGGTATTGTGCAGCATAATTTACTGGTTCGGCTCAATGGTTTAAGGAAGGGGTTTAGTTTGCTCTCTAAACCTCTTATCAAACGTAAAAAAACACCCACAAGACGCCCCTTCGATATAAATGTGTACATTTTTCGGTAGAAAAATTTCCAGGACGAAAAGCCGATTCCTCTTCAAATACAGGCTCGCTATCGCTCGCCAGGAAAGAAATCGACACCTAAATGGCAGGAAAGGTCTTAATATTGGCAAACAAATGGGACAAAAGGCCTGAAAATCGCCAAACTAATGGAGCGAATGTCTTTAAATCTCATAACTAATAGGGCTAAACATGAGGGAGGAGGAGTCGAAAAACAACTGCCTCCCCTTAACAACAAATTTCGCTACAAAATCTTGGTAATAAATGAGTAACGAAGATGGGGGCGTGGCAATTTACCCTCACCTGAAAAAATCCGATTATAGTGATGGTGTTAATAATGCTCTCTCTCTCTCTCTCTCTCTCTCTCTCTCTCTCTCTCTCTCTCTCTCTCTCTGATTATAGTGATGGTGTTAATAATTCTCTCTCTCTCTCTCTCTCTCTCTCTCTCTCTCTCTCTCTCTCTCTCTCTCTCTCTCTGATTATAGTGATGGTGTTAATAATTATCTCTCTCTCTCTGTTTATAGTGATGGTGTTAATAGTTCTCTCTCTCTCTCTCTCTCTCTCTCTCTCTCTCTCTCTCTTACAAAGGGAGGATTCTTTTTCTAGTCAGCAGTCAATTCAAAATTCCCTGTTTCATGTGTACTATATTCTTTGATCATGACTGTACGGTAGCGCTAGTAAGCCATGTCTCAGCTGTCATTACGTTTGATTCACTCTGTGCTGTATTAATGTCTGTCAGATGTTGAAGGGGGTGGGTACGAGTACGAAAAAAAGGAAGTTTAGATATTGCTGTTGCCAATTATTGATCAATATATACTTGGTGCCGAGACATCACTTTTTTGGCCGACTGTACATCTACTGTGTGTTTTGTTTCTACCGTGGGGGAGGGACTGGAGTTCTCGAAAAGGAGGCTCCAGTCCTGACGCTCTTCCTGACTTAACGTGTGCTGGCTTAAAAACAAAATAATCCAGAATGGTTTATAGCCTCTGCAGTCCTTTTTAAGGGGAGGTTTTTAGTTTGGTCCCTAGATATCCTTCAAGCTTAAGATTACACCCCCTTGAGCCCCTTTCAAGATAAATTTGTACATTTTTCGGTAGAAAAATGTCCCGGCTGAAAGCCGGTTTTTCTTAAATTACAGGCTCGCTATCGCTCGCCAGGATAAAATCGACACCTAAATGGCACGAAAGGTCTTAAAATTGACAGAAATGGGTTGAAAATTCTTAAAATCGTCAAAATAATGGGGCAAACGTCTTAAAATTAGAAAAACAATGGGGGCTAAACATGAGGGAGAAAGGAGTCCAGAAAAAAGTCCCTCAAGTGGATATCTCCCCTTAAGGAGATAGTGGCTGTTGTTTTTTGGTCTATTAATTGATTTATTCATTTATGTTTTCGTTTCCTCGCTAGACCTCCCTCAAACTTAGAAAAACACCCCTAGATCCCCCTCAAGATAAATTTGTACATTTTTTGGTAGAAAAATTTCCCAGCCGAAGACCGGTTCCTCATATAATTACAGGCTCGCTGTTGCTCGCCAGGAAAACATAGGCACCTAAATGGCACGATAGGTCTTAAAATTGACAACAAAATGGAGCTGAAGGTGTTAAGATCGCCAAACTAATGGGCCGAACGTTTTAATGTCAACACTAATGGGGCTAAACACGAGGGAGAAAGGAGTCCAGAAAAACGAGCCATCTGCCCTTAAACTACGACTCTATTGTACCGTGTGTCAGCCCGGGGGTTTGTCCAGGTCACTTGTGTTGCCTGTCACGGTGCCTGGGAGGGTCTGAGGGTGGCACTGTTGGCACTTATACACCAGGAAAAAATCGACACCTAAATGGCACGAAAAGTCTTAAAATTGACAACGAAATGGGGCGAAATATATTAAAATCGCCGAACTAATGGGCCGAACGTCATAAAAGGGGTCCATTTGTGCAGGCTACATGTGTTGCCTGTCACGGTGCCTGGGAGGGTCTGAGGATGGCACACTATTGGCACTTATATATACCAGGGACTACTACTAAGGCGGTAGTGCTTGTTTTTGGGGGATATATATATATATATTTATTTATTTATTTTTGAGTTTCCTCGCTAGGCTTCCATCAAACTTTAAAAAAAATACCCCCTCAACCACCCTTCAGGATAAATTTGTACATTTTTCGATAGAAAAGTTTCCCGGCCGAAGGCCGGTTTCTCTTAAAATTACAGGCTCGCTATCGCTCGCCAGGAAAAATCGACACCTAAATTGGCACGAAAGGTCTTAAAATTGACTACGAAATGGGGCGAAATATATTAAAATCGCCAAACTAAAGGGCCAAACGTCATCAAATCTGAAAATCTAATATGCTAAACATACAAAGGAAATCAAGCAACAACAGATCTAGTGACCCTTCTAGGCTGCTTGTCCTCCAAAACACTGAGGATCAAGTGTCCAAACAGTGGTTTAGAGTGGGTAAGGGAACATTGGAAAGGGAACTACAGCCCTGCCACTAACGTGGCAGGACTAGGAAGTTAGTAGGGGACATATGGGTTAGTAACTGAGGGGAGGATAAAATAAAGTTATTCATTTACAAACGCAGTCAGTCGCGGGTTTGATGCGAGATAATTGTCTAGGCGGAATTTAAATGAATCAACGGTGCTGCAGTCTATAACGTCTCGGGGAAGCCCATTCCACAAGTTGACAACTCGATTGAAGAAGAAATTCTTAGATTCGTGTGAGTTAAAAGATTTACCAATAATTTTTGCAACCGTTTCCCCGCGTGTAATTAGATTGGTCGATAGTGAAGTACTTACTACAGTTCATATTGTCGATGCCTTTGATGATTTTGAACACTTGAATTAAGTCACCTCTTAATCTGCGCTGGGTTAAAGGAAATAGATTTAATTCTCTAAGACGCTCTTCGTATGGTTTGTTCTTTAGGCTAGGTATCATTTTGGTAACTCTACGTTGAACTCGTTCTAGCTTGTTTATGTCTGTTTGGTAATAAGGGCACCAGCATTGAACGCAGTATTGAGGGAGAAAGGGGTCCATTTGTCCAGGTCACTTGTGTTGCCTGTCACGGAGCCTGGAAGGGTCTGAGGGTGGCACACTATTGGCACTTATACACCAGGGACTACTCTAAACTTAACTCATTACACTGGGGCTTCTTTCCTCTCGCTACTGTTTTGTTCTCTCTCTCTCTCTCTCTCTCTCTCTCTCTCTCTCTCTCTCTCTCTCTCTCTCTCTCTCTCTCTCTCTCTCTCTCTCTCTCTCTCTCTCTCTCTCTCTCTCTCTCTCTCTCTCTCTCTCTCTCTCTCTCTCTCTCTCTCTCTCTCTCTCTCTCTCTCTCTCTCTCTCTCTCTCTCTCTCTCTCTCTCTCTCTCTCTCTCTCTCTGTTAAAATATATATATAAATCAAAAATAGTATGCGGATTGAGAGGTCAAAGAAATAAGACCCCATTATACCTCTTGCACCCGATATACAGTTCCGATGCATATTTTCTTTCAGTCTATGGATGTGAACATAAATTATATTTGAATATTTTTAGCATTTATACCATTGATCACTTATATATCACGGATCTGTATGTTCAGTTAAGGGGGGATGGTTCATTTTTTGGCCGATTTTTGCATGTATTCATTATTTTTTCTAGTTTCCTCCCTAGACCTCCATAAAAAAAAAAAAAAAAAAAAAAAACATCCATTAGATCCCCCTTCTAGATTAATTTGTACATTTTTCGGTAGAAAAATGTTCCGGCCGAAGTCCGGTTCTTCCAACATAACAGGCTTACGAAAGGTCTTAAAATTGACAGAAATGGGTTGAAAGTTCTTAAAATCATCAAAATAATGGGGCGAACGTCTTAAAATTAGAAAAGCAATGGGGCTAAACATGAGGGAGAAAGTAGTCAAGAAAAAACTCCCTCAAGTGGAAACCTCTCCTTAATGTGTTGTACCTGTCCCTCCTCCCGTCACAATGAAACTGAAGCCTTTTCTAATATTCTGATGTATATAAATAATTGACCTGATGAAGCTCTAAGGGAAGTGGTAACAATGCAGTTCCCCTCCTCATATGGTCTTTCAAATAATCTAAAGAAACTGTATCATTGAAGATGTTTAGGAATATTATGCTGTGTGCCTTTATGTTAACCCTTTGAGTACCAGCGACGTGTGCTATGTTTTGTTCGAGCTATAATTAGACGATAGTATGCAGCTTAGGAAGGATCTGTGGTAGTTAAAAGGGTTGGCTGAGATAGTTTGAAGCCTTATCAATTATAGAGATCCTTCCTAAGATAAGTAAAATCGTCTAACAGGTTCCAGCATATGATGAAAAGGACGTCCCTGGTACTGAACGGGTTGAGCACTGTCAGTAGGTTCTAAACAAAATCGGTTTAATTAGAAAAAATGTCTACTATGCAGAACATATTGTTCACCTCTTTTGCGTACGGACAGGCATGCATGTATCCATGCATACATAATTATATGACTTATAGTATACTGTATACACACACACACACACACACACACACACACACACACACACACACACACACACACACACACACACACACACATATAAAATATATATATATATATATATACAGTATATATACCGGTATATATATACAGTATATATATATATATATATATACAGTATATATTTATATATAAACGCATACAAAAATGTTCACTCCTAACTCGTTCAATTCAACGGGTTAACATATACCTTTACTTTATTGAAATCCGTCGACCATATTATACAAAGACACAGCACCCCTTACGTAAAGACCTTCTCCCCCCAGCGTTATGGAAGGTTCTGGGTAAGTGGAGGAAGGAGCCTGTTGGGAAATATGAGGGAGTACTGACTTGCCTCCACACCTGAACAAACCAGAGGTGGGTGGGGGGGGGGGGGGGGGGGGCTTTGACAGTATAAGAATGTAGGTCTATGTACTGTATATATATATATATATATAACAAAATTACATGTATGAAGGAGACAAAAAGCAGGTTGCCTGTAACGAGTGTCTCCGCCAAAGCAAAAATTCAAGGGATGTTGGCGTCAAATTGTCTGGGCACACGAATTTTGAAGCAATTTAAGTCATAGGATGAAGGATATATTGATTGAGGGAGGGGGTTCCAGAGTTCATTTGTTGTGTAGAAGAAAGACAGAAAATTTGCCAATTTTTGGGTTGGAGAGCTGGACAGAATAGTAGTGGGACAGTGTTGAAAGGCGGGTGTATGCACTGAAAGAGCTCTGAAGAACACTGATTGTTGTAATTGATCTCTATTGTAGATATATATTTCTGTCTTTCTATGCCTATCTTATCTATCTATATGTAGTCAATCCTTTTAAGGGGAGTCACCGCCTTTTTTTATCTTTCTCTCCTTTTCTCTCGGCTCCATCAGCCAACTGTTTTAAGACGTTTATTCCCATCCAGGTGTCGATTTCTTCCTGGCGAGCGATAGCGAGCCAGTATTGTATGGAGAAATCCGGCTTCGCAGGAGACATTTTTCTATCAAAAAATGTACAAATTTAGCTTGCTGTCACAACAAAAATATAGATACGCTGGCTCGCTACCGCTCGCCAGGTAAATATTGACACCTTGATGGGGGTAAACGTCTTAAAACAGTAGGCTGAATGGGACCGAATGGATACAAGCCAAAGAGAGAGGGAGAAAAAAAGAAGAGAAGCGAGGTGGGCTCCCTTAATAAATACAGTATATATATCGCTATATCTTTATAATATATTTTTACCTACATAATTGGCTGGCAAATGCGTTCGATTGTGTTCGTGGATCATTAAAGCAGTAATGTGACCTTTACCCAGTTAGGGGACCCCACCTCGCTTCTTTTTTTTCTCTCTCTCTCCCTCTTTCTTTGGCTTATATCCATTCGGCCCCATTCAGCCAACTGTTTTAAGACGTTTATCCCCATCCAGGAGTCAATATTTTTTCTGGCGAACAGTAGCGAGCCAGCATATATATATTTTTGTTTTGACAGCAAGCTAAATTTGTAAATTTTTCGATAGAAAAATTTCTCCGGCGAAGCCGGATTTCTCCATACAATGCTGGCTCGCTTTCGCTTGCCAGGAATAAATCGACACCTGGATGTGGATAAACGTCTTAAAACAGTTGGCTGAATGGGGCCGAATGGATACAAGCCAGGGAAAGAGAGAAAAGGAGAACAAGATAAAAAATAAAAACAAAAACGGTGGCCCCCTTAAGACTTCTCTTACAAAATAGTTTTCATTTAACATAAAACTGATGCGGCATATACGATAATTTTCAATAATTGAGTCATACAAACGCAACTTGGCCCGTTTATGAATTGGCAGAGTAATAGATGTACTGTACATATGTAATGCAATGTCATCGGTGTTGCATTGATGAGTGAAATCATTATATATTAACTGAAATATCTATGAAGCTGAATTATAACACGGTTTCTTTTATAATTTTACACTCAATTCCATTAGCTTTCGTTCGTAATAGTATATTTAACGACCTTCCCACATGTTTAAGTACATTGGCCTTGGTTTGCTGACAGATATTCTTTTTTTGTTATGTTTTGATACCATAATGGTTAGTGCGCGGAATTTCGTTGTGAGTATCCTAAGCTCGAATCCTTGGAGTACCAAATGTATTAATTAGTTACATTGATTTTTATTAAATAGGTTTATTCGTAAGTTAATTGGTGTGTTGGTGATAATATGAATGTGTGTTGCAGAAATATAAAGCCATCATGCTGAAGTTTTGAGTCCTGGAAAAATATAGTTATTTGCATTGCAAGTGACGTATCTCAGAGAATCAGAACAAAATGCCAATTTATTCCAATATTTAAGGATCATTTGGGGAAACTCTAGTTATGCAGTTTTGAGTTTATAAGAAACAAAGATCTAGAAATATATTTTCTGACATTCGAGGAAGAACTGGAGGAAAGTGAGATATATTTCTTGGCAAAAGATAAGAGGTAACTAGGAAATTGTATTTAAATAAACCGGAATAGTATTGGGAGAATATAATGAATCAGTTGGAAAGGTTATATGAAATTAATTGCGAATATATTATACAATTATGAGGAAGCATAATGAGTATTATTGGTAAACAAAACCAAAAAAATAGAAGGAAACATGCTTACATTACTGAAATGTTTGTGGACATGCAGTAATGCAAGTAATGGTCACTCTTCTGTAAATCTAAAATGGCTTACTTAAGAATGGGAAAGGGGTGGGACCTTTTTTTTATTTTTATTTTTTTATTATTTATGCAAAACAAAATTATTGGTAAAATACTATTACTTTATGATTGATGCAATAATTTAGACGTAAAGGACATTTACATTATTTGGAAATAACATTGCAATTGTTTGGAGCTTACGAGTAGCTATTAGGAGATTTATGGAAGCATATTGGACGTTTATTACACATTTACGGAAGAATTATTTATGTTTTATTCTATAGAGGAAGATGGCGCGGGATATGAGGGATGTTAACTTCAGCTTTAAGTTAGTCCTGGGTGACGTCCAAGGCTTACTTCCGCTTACACACACACACTCTCACACACGCACACACGAGCACTCACACACACACACATACGACACCCCCCCCCCCCCCCACACACACACACACACACACACACACACACACACACACGAGCACTCACACACACACACACACACACACACGACACTCACGACACTCACACACACGCGCGCAGACACATGCTCATATACTCATTTACACGCACAGACACATACATACACACACGTACGTAGATACACACATACTCGTTTAGACACACACACTGAGGTACACATATTCTCATTCGCGCGCACATACTCGCAAACGGTTCCATACATACATGCACACACTCTACCTCCTCCTCCCAGGTCTTCCCTGCTCAGAATAAATATTGGAAAATGTTTACTGATAAAACGTTTCCGACGATGTTTACCAAAGACACAAGTTGGAAGATGTATGTATATAGTAGGAAGGATGGATGGCGGGAATATACTGTAAATATACTTTGGGTGCGCAGGTACGGCTTATGTCTTGGGTCTATTTTGTATTGACATATTATTTGGTCTTACTTTCCTCGCTAGACCTCCATCAAGCTTAAAAAAAAACCACACTCCTCAGACCTCCCTAAATGATTACAATAATTAATTATGTATTGCTTACACTTACGCATAGACTCGCTTAAGGGAGGTGACCTGTTTTTGTTCTGTCCTTTTCTATCTTTCTCTGGCTTGTATCCATTTGGCCCCATTCAGCCTACTGTTTTAAGACGTTTATCCCCATCCAGGTGTCAATTTTTTACTGGTGAGCGGTAGCGAGCCAGCATATTTTTTATATTTGTTTGACAGCAGGCTAAATTTGTACATTTTTTGATAGAAAAATTTCTCCGGCGAAGCCGGATTTCTTCATATAATGCTGGCTCGCTATCGCTCGCTAGGAAGAAATCGACACCTAGATGGGGATAAACGTCTTAAAATAGTTGGTTGAATGGGGCCGAATGGATACAAGCCAGAGAAAGAGAAAAGGACAGAAATAACAAAAAACAGGTCACCCGCCTTAATATATGTATAAATCCTGGCTTTAGTAAGAGTTGTGTTAGTGAAGAGCGAGCCACGGTCGGCATAATGTCCACAGCACCTATTTAAACTTACTTATACCCGCAACTACCGCCCCGTAATGCTAAACCTGCCACATTACTCCACAAATGAGCCCTCTGACCTGAATTAAGGGAGCCCACCTCGCCTTTTTTGTTTTATCTTTCTCTCCCTCTCTCTCTCTCTCTTTGGCTTGTATCGATTCGGCCCCATTCAGCCTACTGGTTTAAGACGTTTACCCTCATCCAGGTGTCATTATTTTCCTGGCGAGCTGTAGCGAGCCAGCATATATATATTTTTGTTTTGACAGCAAGCTAAATTTGTACATTTTCCGATACAAAAATGTCTCCATCGAAGCCGGATTTCTCCATACAATGCTGGCTCGCTATCGCTCGCCAGGAAGAAATCGACACCTGGGTGGGGATACACGTCTTAAAACAGTTGACTGAATGGGGCCGAATGGATACAAGCCAGGGAAAAAAAGAGAAAGATACAAAAAAAAAAAAACGGTTACACCCCTTAAATAATGAACCAGAAGTGCTGCTTGACTGAACCCCCGCCGTTCGTGGGACCCCGGCACAAGCAACACCGCACTACCTATTCATCCAGACCGAATTTTCGTAGCGCGGCAGGTGGGCCCAATCTAGCAGCGGTACGCTTAAGGGGGGTCACCGGCTTTTTTTTCTCTTTCCCTGGCTTGTATCCATTCGGCCCCATTCAGCCAACTGTTTTCTTCCTGGCGAGCGATAGTGAGCCAGCATTGTATGGAGAAATCCGGCTTCGCCGGAGAAATTTTTCTATCGAAAAATGTACAAATTTAGCTTGCTGTAAAAACAAAAATATATATATATGTTGGCTCGCTACCGCTCGCCAGGAAAATATTGACACCTGGATGGGTGTAAACGTCCTAAAACAGTAGGCTGAATGGGGCCGACTGGATACAAGCCAAAGAGAGAGGGAGAAAAATAGAAAAAAAGCGAGGTGGGCTCCCTTAAGGGGACGTTTTTATATTTATTTAATTATTACCGGTATATATATTTGTGTATTACTAATTATTACCGGTATATATATATTTATTTTAGTTTGTTCCTTAGACCTCTATCAAACTTATATAAAACATTCCAAAGACCCCCCTTCGAGATAAATTAGCACATTTTTCGGTAGAAAAATGTACAGAATGCCGGTTCCTCCCAAATTACAGGCTCGCTATCGCTTGCCAGGGACCAATTGGAAATTAGCCAGGTTAAAACAAATACACTATAAGTAAGATAAGAATGGGTCACATTAAGTTAGTTTAGCTTAGATTAGGTTAGGATAGGTTAATAATTACGAACTAGATAAGGTATGGATAGGACGGATTAGGTTAGTTTAGCTTAGATTAGGTTAGGATAGGTTAATAATTACGAACTAGATAAGGTATGGATAGGACGGATTAGGTTAGTTTAGCTTAGATTAGGTTAGGATAGGTTAATAATTACGAACTAGATAAGGTATGGATAGGACGGATTAGTTTAGCTTAGATTAGGTTAGGATAGGTTAATAATTACGAACTAGATAAGGTATGGATAGGACGGATTAGGTTAGTTTAGCTTAGATTAGGTTAGGATAGGTTAATAATTACGAACTAGATAAGGTATGGATAGGACGGATTAGGTTAGTTTAGCTTAGATTAGGTTAGGATAGGTTAATAATTACGAACTAGATAAGGTATGGATAGGACGGATTAGTTTAGCTTAGATTAGGTTAGGATAGGTTAAGAATTACGAACTAGATAAGGTATGGATAGGACGGATTAGTTTAGCTTAGATTAGGTTAGGATAGGTTAAGAATTACGAACTAGATAAGGTATGGATAGGACGGATTAGGTTAGTTTAGCATAGTTTAGTCTAGGATAGGTGAATAATAGCCAAGGTAAAGTATGGAAAGCTCAGATTTGATTACTTTACCTTATGTGTAGTTAAATAGATATTATTGGAATGTTCACATATATACAGTATATACTGTATATATATACCGGTATATATATATATATATATAGATATAGAGCCATAGAGCCCCCCCCCCCTCTCTCCCACACACACACACACACACACACACACACACACACACACACACACACACACACACAGTTTAATTTATGCATGTATTCGCATAATTCAGGGCTGTTCATTGGAATTAATTCAGACATCCAAGCGGCGAGTGGAAATATCCAATGTAATTACGCTCCCTAACTTTACTGGCCCCGTCAAATGAACTGGCAGCGGAAATCCAATGAAAAACATAAATCCCAAATCAACCCGAGTAATTCAAAGCAACACGGACATTATAAGTATACCGATAGCCCGTTCATTCTACCTAGGTTGGGCAGAAATCATAACTTCTAACCTCTCATAACTCTAAAAGAACTAGAGTAATCGAGCTAATTTGTCTACCAAATGGGAAGACTTGGCTAGGGAATAGGTGTATAAATCGACGGTTCATTTGCTCTAGCCCTTTTTGAGTTGCAGAGGTTAGAGGTTGCGATTTTTGTCCAACCTAGAATGAACGGACTATAGTCTCTGGCAGCGATAATCCAGTGAGAAATATAAATCACCAGTCAAAGTAAATATATACAAAACGGAATTTATATGAAGCTAATAAATATAATTTCTGGCAACGGAAATGCAGTGAGAAATATAAATCACAAGTAATTCTAAGTAAATAAACACAACTTGGGAATTATGTAAAGCAAGGAAATATAATCTCTGGTAACAGAAATAAAGTGAAAACACATAAATCCCAAATCAATCCAAGTAATTCAACGCAACAAGGAAATTATTTGATGCCAGTAAACATAATCTCTGGTAACGGAAATCAAGTGAAAAAACATCAATCCCAATCTCTGGTAACGGAAATCAAGTGAAAACACATCAATCCCAATCTCTGGTAACGGAAATCAAGTGAAAAAACATCAATCCCAATCTCTGGTAACGGAAATCAAGTGAAAAAACATCAATCCCAATCTCTGGTAACGGAAATCAAGTGAAAAACCATCAATCCCAATCTCTGGTAACGGAAATCAAGTGAAAAACCATCAATCCCAATCTCTGGTAACGGAAATCAAGTGAAAAAACATCAATCCCAATCTCTGGTAACGGAAATCAAGTGAAAAAACATCAATCCCAATCTCTGGTAACGGAAATCAAGTGAAAAACCATCAATCCCAATCTCTGGTAACGGAAATCAAGTGAAAAAACATCAATCCCAATCTCTGGTAACGGAAATCAAGTGAAAAACCATCAATCCCAATCTCTGGTAACACAGAGCAATCCAAGTCAATAAGTAACTCGGAAATTATGTGAAGCGAGTAAACATAATATATATATGGCAGCGAAGGAAGTTAACAAATTGACAGACAGACATAGAGAGAGAGAGAGAGAGAGAGAGAGAGAGAGAGAGTAATTTGAACAGTGCTAGCAAGATTATTATATCAATTAGTGTAATGCAACATA